>DVQG01000355.1:0-15505 GCA_018231605.1 Papilio ambrax
CCAAGACCTGTAGATTACAAGTCAAGTGCTTAAACCACTGAGCCACCGACGCTCTATATGGCATTTAATCAACTATATTTTAAAAAACATCTCACAGTCTCAATGTGTGAATGTTGTTTCAGTCAATACTGAAACAACATTCAATTATGTAACAGCGTCTTAAATGATAAGGGCATACTTAAATTCTTACATAATTTTAACATTTGACAGATTAGAAGCTGCTTTTACGAAACAGTGTTTGAGATTTGTTTTAAATTGTCCGTCAGTGATTTAAACTATTCAATGGTCAATATTCACAAGAATTTTCTGGTTTCCCATAGGTGTTCGGTACCTAATTAGTCTTAATTAAATTTCGCAATAAAAAACGTACGGAAACTTATTTTACCAGCAACGGAAATATTTCTAAATGTACAGAATTGACAAATTACCTCCTTAGTTCTCGGGAAATAGGTTTCAAGTGCATGAAGTTGCAGAAACCACTTCTCGTGCACTCCCCCATCTCGTACTGGCGGCAACAGGCCTCGCGGAAGTCTGTCACCGGGGATAGCTCAGCATATACTGGTCGGCCACCAAACCAGCGGTTATTCAGATCACTGACTGCCTTCTCCGCATCCTCCTCACGCCGGAACTAAATAAAACAAACATTATACAATAGTGATGTGATACTTGCAATATAAGGAACAGAAATTCAGAATTATCTTCCTAATATCATAAATGCGAAAGAAGGTATCTTGGGAACACTCAGTGGATTAGATTAAGTTTTTTTTTTTAATTGACAGACAAAAAGCAGTTATTTTATAATTCAGAGATAATGTTGGGATTGTCTTTGAACAATACACATATAGTGATTTTCAACCTTTTCTAATTATAAGAGGGCAAAAAAGCTATGGGACCCACATAGTCACCAATGGCCACTGACATGGGCAACATTAGAGGAATTGAAGGAAATAAGCATATAGTGTAAATGTATTAGGCCTTACTTTAATATAAACATTTCCTACTAAATGATCTCCTAAGTTGTCACAAACATTCATTTCCTCAATAACTCCATATTTGTCTTCGCATTCAACAAAAACATCTTCAAAGAAGTTATCATAATGCTCCTGCATCTCTTCATCGGAGACATTTGCAACAACCACTGAAAATATAAAAGTAATACAACATAAATATTAAACAATTTTAGTTAATCTTTACAGTTCACAACTTCACTTATAAAGCTTGCGACAAACCATGAGATTCTAATAGTAGTTAAAACTGTTGGTGTCGGCAAAATTTTAATTGACAGTTGAACTGTACAATTAAAGTTTACCTACAGTTTTAATTATAGTACAACATTAGATGTGTAGTGAGTTTTATAAGTGAAGTAATCAAACTTAAATAGTCATTTTCATAATTCATACTTATAATAAGATTATAATAATCTGATAATCAAATCTCTAGAATACATCCAAAAACCTCTGAAGACCATTTTTATATAAGTAAAAAAATGTTATGTGTGGAAAATGTTAATGTACAGGATGCTTCCATTGATCTTGTAGCTTTAACACAATACTTTGTATGTTTCTACTCAGTACTTGATAATGTTTATCTTACAGTTTAATTAAATGCTAAAGTATTACATTGTTAAAATAACATGTGTTTTATGAATTTACTTACAGTGACTGCCATCAGCAGATTTTGCAGAATTTTGAGGATTGACATAGAGATTTTGTAATAAAACCGTTTGGGAAAACGTTGGTTTATTATGGATACGGGAACAACGATCTCCATGCCGACAGGCTCCTATTTTAAAATAAAAGGAGCAGTTTACTCTGAAAATGAAACAGATTTGTATTACATATCATTTTTAGGTTATAATCTGAAGTTTAAAAACCGGCCAAATGATGTGATGAAACGTAGGCTTCGGTTTTTATGTAATTCAAAAAATTTCTGTTTTAGAATCATATTTTAGCTCAATCCGAAAATGTTACAGAAATGTAGTTTAAACATAACCTACTTTACATACAATTTATTCGTTTTGAATACTTAACAACAATTTAAAGCAGAGAAATAAATTATTTATTAGATACTTATATTTAGCAAGATTATTTTACATACTTATCCTTTTCTGTACCAAAGATAGCGGCTAAATATTCAGCCATTCTTTAGTTTTCAAAAGAATCAAACTTTGTTTCACTATTTGTTTACCCACAATAACTTATGAGTAAATATTATAGACCTGTAAAAACAATTATTATTTAAGTACGTTAAGTCATTTATCCTATATTTTACATTGGAAAAGTTATTTTTCAATAATAGTATAGACTCGGTCACTTTAAAAACCTAGTTGCCAAACTTGCAATTGACGCCATTTTCGTCACAGAATACGCGCTGTATCTATGGAAATAGCCGATCAATGAAACCATAAATGCAATATAACAGCTTTTGTATGCAAGTTAACAGGAATAAATATTCAGCTAAAATATCCGTTGAATTGAATGTTCGTTTGTTTGTTAATTTTTAAAAATCTTACTAACTCCTACATCGAACATAAGTACTTACCCCTAGAAATTACAAGGAAAACAAGCAAAATTCATTGCCGTTGCTTGAGTTGAAAACATTCCATTTTCAATATATAAAGCTTAAAACACTAAAACTAGATCACCTTTTCTATTTAATTACATTAAATAGGTTAATTATAAGCATAACATCTCAAATATGTGAAATTAAACAACATTATAGATAAAAGTTGTCAAAAGAACATAATACGCGTTTAAAATTAACTGTTTGATTCGTAACTGTTATTTATTAAAACGGTAGGACGGCCCTATTTTCCGACAGGTTTTCATTTCAAGTCTTTCGAATTGTGGTGGCGGAGTGGTGAAGTGCCTTTTGGATGTGTATACCGGAATACCGGAGATTGAACGTTTTAAACCGAATGGTATTTTTGTTGGATGGAGTTGTAACCTTAAAAGTTGACGTTAAAAGTATCCGTTGATAACCATGTGCAAAGATGTTCCGACCTTTAAACTTCAAATATTAAGTGTATAAAATCATATATATGTGAGACAAAATTAGTGAACGTATTTTGATTGCGGCGAAAGGATGCTGATAAACTTATAAAGCCGAACAAATTTATGTTCAATAAATAACTTTTAAGTGAGACGTGATACATTGTAACATAATCGTGATAATGTCTTATAATTCTACCCTTGATGACTTCTGCGGTTCTACATTTTGGGTAAGTAGGTCTTTGACCCTGGCTACTATTATGCGCAAGCTGTGAAGCTCCAAAAACTCATTAGTGAGGTTATAGCAAAGTTGGTGCTTTCAACAAACTTTTTACAAATCACTATTTTATTTTTTCCTCATCGATAAATTTGTAGGCGTTTTCTATAATTTCTTGTCTCATAATAACATGATATTCGTTTTGCCTTCTTAATTATAGTAAACTTGATGTTATCCAACAAAAAATTGATTCTGTACTATATCATTTATTTAACTTTGCTTTTAATTTATGCCAAATAAATACTTTTTAAAAATGAAGTTTAAACATGAGTTTACCCAATTTAGTTAAAACTGAATTTTAAACTCAACTAACTCTGGGTGAAATTATTAATAATTGAAATGTAACATTCAAAAATCAATTAAGAAAAATCTAATTTGTGTTCAGTAATATTTTTTTTACCTATGAAAAAGTTGACTCTTGCTTACTATCCTGCATGTAAATAAATAGGAATGCTTAAAAAAAATTAAACCATCCATCCATTTTTCTGATATAAATAAGTTATCAATATGATATTTGGTCACTGCTTTATTCCTATCAGTATGTGGTCATCATGACTTTCCAAAACTCACAAGTGACTACAAATAGAGTTGCCTGATTAGTGGAAAGGATCTGGAAGGTTTTGGAAATCAACAAGACTTGAACCAGGTTTATTTAATAAATAAATTAATGGAGTAAATCGCCACACACCCAAAATTAATTCAGATCATTTAGACCCACCAATTTTTATTGACACCCAAACTTACTTAAACCTGGTATCATTTACTTCAGTGTTTCAAGTTCTCCAGAACTTTGGCTGATTTTTTTATATTATTAATAGTTTGGTGGTGGGTATTGGGGAAGGTCTAAATCCAATAGTGGGCAGACAAAGGCTGATGATGGTGATGTTGATGAAGAATAGTTTTGGCGGTATTAGGAATGAATGAAAATTTTTCAAAGCAAACATTATGTAAATCCATATTTAAATCTTGTATGTACAATGAAAATAAAAAACTTAAATAAAGAGTGTAATAAATTTAGTCCATTTCCCTTCTGTAAAAAACACCAACTTTGCCATAAATATTCTGCTTGCGAATACTTTCCAACCACTTAACTACAGATATTTTTAGTGACTGTACACTTTTTTTTTGTTTTTTTTTTAATGGTTTACTGTTTACTTTTAGGATAGTAACTTAACTTGGTACACAGATAATCCAGAATTTACACCATGCTTCGAGAAGACTGTTCTTGTTTGGACACCCTGTCTCTTTTTATGGGTCGCAGCTTTATTAGATACTTATTACATTTTAAACAGCAAGGAAAGAAATATACCATGGAATATACTTAATATCAGTAAATTAGTTATAACTTGTCTTCTTATTGTGTTAAAATTTGTGGATTTGGGTGTGACAGTCCATAAATCTTCAAAAGATGAGGAGGTTTTCAATGCTGATTATTACAGTCCCATTATCAAGATACTCACATTTGTAAGTAGCTTTGATTTCATTTATTATCATTTATATTAAGACAAAAGATTGTATATTATCTTGTTTGTAGAGGTATCAACAAGTATTATTTTCGTATTTGTCAGTAGTGATTAAAATGTCTTGCCTTGCTCCATGTGTAATATTAATCTCCAGTCGGAGAAGTAATTGTTATTTAACAGTTTGATATATGTGTTTGTTGTGTAATTTAGATTTCATTATAATAAATGTAAGACAATAAATAGGTTACAGCATGTGTAAGATTACTGTTTTATATTGTAACTTTTACTATGTTCAGTACCTTCGAATTACATCTCATACAGTATGAAAAATGTTCAAATTTTTTGTCCTATTTGGTTTGATCAAGATATTCATCAAATATTTCAAAAATGAAGAAATTCAAAAATAACTTAAAACCAGGTACGATTTTCAAAAAATGTAATCGCTTACGCAAAAGGACCGTTATACACGAGTGGTTTATTCAACCATGGTTATACACTGCCTCTCAATTGTCTTGAAAAAACTGTGTATATAATTCGTTTTTGTACACATTTTCGGCAGTGGAAATTGACGGTTACAAGAATATGTATTTTTTATCCAAAAATTATTAGTCATGCACTTCACTGAGTGTATTTATTGAGATGTTTTTATTTCAAAGACACTAACGGATGTCTTAGATGTTGTTAACCTTGAAATGTTATGAAATACTGGTTTGGTTTCTTTACCAATTTACCACGGTTCTCTTATTAGGAATGATACGAAGTTATTATTTTTAAATATTTTTCTCATAATTTAAGCTGCACTTATTTATTTGTCTAGAAACATAAAGTCATTTATATTCTTAAAAAGTTCATAAGTGACAAATGTATTTTTTTTCTTTATTAAAAATCTTTGTATGGTGCTTGAGCACTTCAACCAGTATACAAGTCGAAAAGATTAATAAATCAAAGAATACAAGCAGATTGTGGCAACCTATTGTCTATACTTCTCAGAAACGTGGCGAACATCGCGTTGTTTAGACTCACATCGTTGTAAAAACTCCATAACTACTGCTACATTATGGATATGTCCCGGTCTGATCGTAAATGTCGCCAGTTTGTAATTTGCCTAGGCATATTGTTTTATTTATGTGTTATATGTTATTATTATATTGTTTTTTGACACACTTAATTTGATGGCTTTGCTGGGAAGCTAAAGTATTGTATCAAAATTTAACACATTAGTTTCATATAGCAGTTTTCATATATTGTACAATTTGCGTAGGCAGATTAGAAACAGTCAGTATTCATTATTGTACGGTCTCACATAGTATGTAATGGTGTTAACTCCATTAAACTATAATCTTGTTTTCAGGCACTCTCAGCAACTTTGTTATATTATAATAGAAAGTTTGGTATGAGAGCTTCAGGTGTTTTGTTCTTCTTCTGGCTACTTCTAATCCTGGCAGGGTTACCACAACTTAGATCCGAAGTAGTAGCGCATTTTAAGTTGATGGACGATGAAAATGTACAATATAACTTTGTCAGTTACATGATGTATTACCCTATGATCATTTTGATGTTCGTATTGAATTGTTTCGCCGATTTGCCGCCAAAAGACACGCCATATAAATATGAGAAGGTAATGGTATTGATTTACATTTATGTATTCAAGTAGATGAGTCATCTTTAAATATTACGGATAAAAATATCGTCAAGCTTGGTTGAAATCTCACTATTACATGTAATCTAATACTCAGTCTTATATGTATAAGTTTCCCAACAAAATATTAAAACTAATAAGTTTTTAATATGCATAATGTGTCGTTGTTTAACATCCATGCAATTGAAAACAACCATAGTTATAAAAGCGAAAATTTTAGTTTCACTTCAATATGTTTTGATTGACTCACATACTTTTTAATACATGCAACACTTCGTCACGTTCAGAATACTGTAACGGTTACTAAATGTTCGCTTTGGGTAGATTTCTGTTAATTGTTAGAGACATCACTAAATGCAACATTTAGATAGTATGTTTGATTTGTAATTCTCCACCAGAACCAATGTCCAGAAGGCGCTGCCGGTTTCCCTAGCCGTCTTACATTCAGTTGGTTCGATCCCCTCGCGATCACAGGATTCCGACGTAGTTTAACCGAATCCGACCTTTGGGCTCTCAATCCACCGGACTCGTCCAAAGAAGTTGTGCCCAGGTTCGACAAATACTGGGCTCGAATTGTACAGAAAAGGGAAATGTATGTATAAATCTTACATAATGTTTCTTAGTATAATTAAGTATGTCTTGATGTTTGATAGAAAAAGATGTAGCTCATGATAATATTGAGTTTTATTGAGCGACAATATCACAAGGAAGGAAAAAAAATAAAAAATATGTTTAATTGGGTCGCAAAAGAACTATGAAGTTATTGTTTCAGAATCCTACATAGTTTTTCAGTTTTCCATTCAATGTGACGTTTTGTTAGGTCGAATGGTACGAAAGCGACATACAGCAAGACATCGGCCAGTGTTAATTTCAAGCCAGAAAATGAGAAGAAACCAGCTTCGATTCTGCCCGCGTTGTGTCTCGCCTTTGGAGGGCAGTTCTTTTTCGGTTCCTTACTGAAACTCTGCAATGATCTCCTCATGTTCCTCTCCCCTCAACTGTTGAAGTAAGTTTTCATTAAAAATGCAAATCCTAAAGCCATATTGTTACATAGAGAACCTGTTTAGTAAAGTTTATTGTTATATTTCTCTACAAGGAATTTCTTGCGTAGTTATAACTGTTCCGAGTTTATCTATACTAATATTATAGGGAGGAAAACTTTGTTTGATTGTAATGAATAGGCTCAAAAACTACTGGGCGGATTTAAAATTATCTTTCACTAGAAAGGAATTTATCTGTGAGACACATAGGCTATATTTTTTTCATTTCTTTTTTATTATTTAAAAAAAACACGCAGACGGGGTCGCGGGCAAAAGCTAATATTGTATAAACTTGCAATTTTTCTTGGTATTCAAAAACTCTTTTAAGCGATAACAAACATGTAGTTCTAGCTTTCGTCTGCGAATCCGTCTGCGTGTAATTTAAAAAAAAACTAAAGTTAGTAACCGATGTGTTCTTCGAAACTATCCTCTACATCTATACCAAGTTTTATCGAAATTCGTTCAGCCGTTTATGCTACAAACTAACAAACATCGATCCATCCATCTATACTTTCGTATTTAAAGACATCATTTGCAGACAAACATTAAATTCATATATTTATGTACGCAACTATGAAATAATCAATACAAATTATCTTTTAGGGTTCTAATAGAATTCGTTAAAGGCGATGAACCGGTATGGAAGGGCTACGTTTACGCCGTGGGCCTTCTAGCTTGTGCATCGATACAAACGATGTTTTTAGCTCACTATTTTACTAGAATGTACTTTGTGGGTATGAGAATAAGGACCGCGCTCACCAGCGCCATCTATAGAAAGTCTCTGCGAATGTCCAATGCCGCGAGAAAGGAGTCCACCGTTGGAGAAATCGTTAACCTGATGTCTGTTGACGCACAAAGGTATAGTTATAACCAGAAAAACATTGATATTTACAAATACTAGTCTCCATACAAACGTTAAATTAACACGTTCGCTGCCAAAAAGTCAGCTGGCGAAATTCGTTTTGTCATTTAATGTGTTAAAATGATTAGAACTATTAAGGAATATAAGTAAAAAAAATTTTTCTGAATGTCTGGGGTCGATAGTTTAAGTTTGTATTTACCACATAGTTTCAAAGTTAGCTTAAATTACATGCTTCGTGTGCTTGTGCTTAAGTATTTCTGAACGAAAACACCGAAGCTATTTATTTCAATATTATTAAAATTTAACTAATGAAAAGTATTTTAGTGGAATTTTTATTGATGACTAACGTATTGTGCAATATGATATAACGTTTGAGAATTTATTATCTCTTGAAACTATCAAGGTGAACATCGTTAAATTATCTCCGCATGTTTGTATTTCTTTTACATCGATATGAAATAAAAACGAGTAGCACATCACTACTAATGTATAAGGGTATGTCCACATGTTTGTGAATTCGCTACTGTACGCATTCGCGTCGAATTCGCTAGATGTGGCCTCATCCTTACCCAATGACAATTAGAAGATTATTAATTTGCAGGTTTTTAGAGCTAACAGCGTACTTAAATATGATATGGTCTGCACCCCTACAGATAGCCTTAGCTCTGTACTTCCTGTGGGGTATTTTAGGTCCCTCAGTACTAGCGGGCCTGGCTGTCATGATTGTACTTATTCCTGTCAACGGTCTTATTGCGAACAGAGTTAAAACATTACAAATTAAACAAATGAAATACAAAGACGAAAGAGTCAAGCTGATGAACGAAGTACTTAACGGAATTAAGGTGGGCATCCATCGAAATAATATTTGTATATAAAATCTGATTTAATGATGTTAGATAACAGCGCGTGCTTTATTATCTTCGGAGGTCTTTTGCTATCTTTTTCGATATTTTTTCTCGTTATCTTTTTTCGAGTATTTTCCGTAAATTTTTATGATAAGATACGTAGAATGGGAAAATCCATTGTTACTAGTTACTAAAATACAACTTGAAAGTCATTGTATGGTTTCGTAAAAAATATACTTCTTAGGTGTTTTTTATATATCTATGCCAGTGTGGCATCTCCCTTAACCCTAAAACATTTCAACCATTGTTTAATTTTATTTTTATTTAGTTAAGCTAGCTCTTGACAAAGATACCACCTGATAGAAGTGACGTTGCAGTCGAAAGATGGTACACGCTAATTTAATAAATAGCTATTTACTCTTCTTAATTATTATATTATAGAATTGAAAACATAAATTAAATGTCTACAAATTTTAAATCGTTTCTTGCATACAAATTATTATTCATCGTAACAATTGTCATTATATAGCTACCGAATTGCATTACTAAATCATATAATTATGTCATTGTGTTAAGGTTCTCAAAATGTACGCATGGGAACCGAGTTTCGAGGACCAGGTACTTAAAATAAGAAACAAAGAAATGATTGTTTTGAAACAAACTGCATATCTAAATTCTGCAACATCCTTCATATGGTCGTGTGCGCCGTTTTTGGTAAGTCCAATTATTGTACTGCATGTTATTTTAGAGTATTTAGTGTTTACTACGATAGTAAATTATCTGTGTATTTATTAGTATTAAATAATGTAATCCATATTGATGATTTGATAACTTTAATTTATTATGGATGTTATTTTGACAGTAAATGATTGATATGCGTGTGTTATAAAAGACAAGTAATCAGGTAATATGACTGATATCGGTATTTTGGACGTAAATATAACCGGTTTTGTGTAATAAAAAGCAGTTTTTAGTCGAGAAATCAGTAAACTGTTATAATGATAATTGATAATTGTTATCAAACTTTTGTCATTCTTCGTTATGTTCTCTACTAACTTTGCCTGTAGAATCAGCTGTAAGACAAATTAATGACGACCATGAGCTTAATTGATTAACTAAAAAGATAAAAATAGTTGAATATTCAAAAGGGCTCTCAGACCTTGAAATACGTATCTAAATATTAAAAGACACTATATCTATGATATTTTCATTTACCAATTCTGTGTTTTGTAAAGAAAAATAAACTTGAAAAGAAATTAAATCAATGTGAAAATCAACGAAACAAATAATGTCAAAATACGTTTTTTTATAGAAATATTACAATGGTTATTGAACAATTGTACAATACTTATTACTGGCGTAACGACATGAGATATCGTACTAAATTTTTTCAGCAATCTGTAATTACCTTTTGTGTGGAGAGTTAATGTGGACCAAGGTCGGCGGTCGCATTTGACAGATTAAAGCAATCGAATATTGCTAGCCTTATCGGTTGCAAGTGCTCAAGTGCTCTGCACTTTACGTATTTTTAGTATAATTTCACAATTCACAAATACTAGTAATTAGTTTTATACCTATATTATTTAATTTAAATAATACAGACTACTTTCTAAAAATAAAGTGTAAAGTATGAAAATTATTTTCAATGCCAATTATAAATTATATAAACAATGATATCAACATCATAAATGAAATGTTCTTTGTTAGTAATATATTTGAAAAATGTGAGTCTCTATTGACATAGCGTTGCGGGTGACGTCAAACCCTAAATACTGTAATCAAGCTACATATTTTCCTTGTAACATAACTATTAATATGTATGACAAATCAATATGAAAAGATGTGCAGTATGTCGATTACCAAGGTCGAAGAAAATCAGACTTTTTTTAGTATACTACCTTATTACACTTTCGAAGCGTAATAACAAAAAGTGAGGTTAGAAATTTAAAAATATTGTTTTACAAACTATGATTATTTACAACTTTGCCGACCTCTACATTTGTTACTATGGCATACAATGATTATGTAGCAATATTCGTAATGTATAATTTTTTTACTATTTATTTAAGTATAAGCAGGCTAAATAGAATCAACATCCAAACTTGTTTATTTAAACTAGGAAACAGCTACTTTATGCTTAAATATAGATATGAATAGATAAGAATAATTATGTATGGTGCTATGTTATTTTTTCAGCCATTATTTATTACATCATGGTTTATAATTATTATGCAATTAATGTGATATCACAAGTGGACTTTACATATTTGCGGATCGAAGTGCAATTTGTTTTTCTGTTCAAGGTGACCTTCCTTACTTTCTTCACGTATGTGATATCAGACCCTGAGAACAATATCCTGGCTCCTGACAAAATATTCGTGTCGATGTCCCTGTTTTTTGTAATGCACTTGCCGTTAGGTCTGCTGCCGCTCATCGTGGTGTCAGTGATCGAGGTAGTGCCCTCGGCTGTTAGCACGTAGCTATGCTCCTAGTCTATGGTACTCGCATAACTAACATGCCCGAACCTTCATTGGTGGTTTTATATTTAATCTGCATCATAATTTAAAATTATATTCATTGTACCGAGGTGTACGGTTGGACGATCGCGCAATATTTACCGGTTTATCGATTAGTTCGGTTTTCGTTGATTTGAAACTGCAACTCTAATTTATTTTATCGTAATTTTGCATAATAATTTCTCACTTTCTACGAACCTTTTTTAAATGCTAAATTATTTTTTAGTATATTTTTAATCAAGGATATACGTATAAAGGAGTAAGTTTGGTAAATGTTCAATAAAAATAGACTATTTTCTCTGCGCAGATAAAAATCTAACACAAAAATGCACAATTCGTTCAAAACAGTTAACCAACATTTAGTTAGGTAGGCGTTGGTTTATTTTGCTGTGTCATGCAAGACCAGCTTAGCTTCGATAAACGAATATTTATACTACACTCAAATCTGAAGTTTATTGATTGAAGCATTGTAATCTAAATCTTGTGAAAAGATTTCATAATCGGGTATCATTGCCTAAAAGAATATCATATTGTGAAATATTGTTTAATAGTTTAAAAAATGTGAAAGTACAAATATGTCATCTATTTAAAAAAATATATTTGTTCAGTTGCAGTTCTGAGTAGCGAAAACATAATTTACTAACAATACTCTAAACATGTCATGTTTTCTGGAATGGTCTCCTAGGTCTCGCTGATGTCATTCGGGTGCTTTGTACTGGTAAACGAAACTGAAGTACTGGATTCTGAGAGGGCTTTCGTAGCGTTGTCTCTTTTCAACATCCTGCGTTTTCCGCTATCCATGCTGCCTAACGTTATCTCGAATGTTGTACAAGTAAGTTTACCATAGACAGTAATGTCGCTACAGTATATGAGACTCTTTTTGACAGCTATCAATTTGACGTAATTAAGGATGTGACCCAATAAATTGGAAACTGGATTTATCAAAAATCGGATAAAAAATGAATTCCGTTACTTGTCGTGTTTGAAGTTAAAATGAGTCTGATATATTGTTTAGAATAACTATTCTATCAAACTTTACCTATTACATTTAGAAGTATAAAACTAAAAATAGAATTCTAGCTCTGGTTTTAACATTTTCGGTATACGAATCACTTTCATTTCAGTATTTAGTTGATTAAAATTGAGTATAGCTGGTGAAGGTTTTTAATATAGTTTAGAGCATGATATTATAAAAAATATTTTATGTACAGTTTAAGAATGATTTTAGATTTGAATTACGAATTGTTTAAAAAATATTTAGTACTAGTCAGGTATCTTGCTCTGTACATGAATTAAAAAAAATCTTATATTTTTTCTATATAACTTTTATTTATTTTAGACCTCCGTCGGTATTAAAAGATTGAACAAGTTCATGAACTGCGACGAACTCGACGTTAATTCAGTTGAACACGACAAGAGTGAACGTAAGTACATTTAAAATTACGTTTGTATCGACTGTGGGTTTCCATTGTTGTAACCCTTGTATAAGAATACGTTGTCATCTCTTTCATTCATTAGAAAAACAGAAATTTCAAATATGTTTTCGTAGAGATTTTATGCGGAATTCATTACAACGATCTATGTGGAGCTACTGCTATCTATGCTATTAATAATGATGTTAACCAACAGTTAGAAAAACTATCAAATATCAACTTCTTAACTAATTCTTAATTGTACGGGTATGGGTGACCTCCATTTGTTTCGTTCATAAACAAGGCAAGGCTCGGAGTCATTGTGCCAAAGGCAATAGACTCTCGTCAATTTAGAGTGCACGTGTTTGTTCATATACCCCTTATGAACACAATTAAAAACGAAACGTCCTTCTGGCAATCATAATGATTAGGTTTATTAAGGGCCTGTCCTACCAAATTGTAAATTGTCTGATAACAATCCAACATGTAAAATATGTGATGGAAATATAGAATTTTGTTACCTTATCTAACAGTGACGTGATTTTAAGCTATCAGAGCTTCTTATCGGCAAGTGGTGGGACAGGCCCTTAGTCTTCTTTTAACGTACGCGATAATGTGACACGAAAAACAAATAAATTGAACGTAGGCAGCACAAAAGGTGCCAAATTTTAATTTCATTCTTAACTTCTTGTTGACATAAATACATATTTATTAATTACAATAAGGATAATAGATTCTACTAATGACCTGATGTGCATTGCTCAGTTGATAATTTTAACTTTACTTAGTTGTTGTTATTTGTTAGTGTAACAATCGTCTCTGTAACCTAAGGTTACAATAAAATAGTCAATTACATCTTGTTGACCTTGAACATTGGCATGACTTAGCATTTTTATTGATGATTCCTTTAATATAATAAATTGCATAATAAGTTGTAATAATTGTAGTTATAAAAATAGCATTTATTTATTATTAACTTGAGATAAGTCAATTTATATAGATTTTGAACGGATTGGTCGCATATCTGTTTAAATTTTTATAGACAAGATTTTTTTTTTAGTTTTGAAAATTTTGGATAATGAAGTATTATTATAAAATAAGATATGAATTGTAATGTCTACCTATAATGGAATGTATAATATAAAGTGGTCAAACACAAACCGGTATGTTTTGTTTAGGTTAAGTCCCCATAACAGCAGCTATTTATTTTTATTGTATCAAATAAAGAGGTATTGTGTTGTGTGCATGAGGTTTGTTGTACCGAGGTTACCGCTATCTGATCCGGAAATGATTCGTCTGATTCAACAGTGGGTATAGTCCCCGACTACCTCGTACCTATGTCACAACTTTGTAACATAGGTACGAGGTAGAAAGGTACAAAAGAATTTTAACAATCACTTCGAATTCGCCTGAATCTTAACGTATAAATATAATTATTTGTATAAACCCTGACAACAAAATTGTTCGATCAATTTTACCTTTTAACTTGTTGATTTTCTGACGCCTCTTACTGGGTCGTTGGCATTGTTTAACAAAGCAACATGATAAACCTTTATCTCCGTTTTTATTGAAAATATTGTCTGGAATAAATATCCTCGTCTGACAAACACAAAGAACGTTGTTAATATGTTAATGCAGAAATATAAACACTTCTCAACACGTTTTTTTGGACTTTCTTAAAATAAGTTAGGCTCATTTGCAATTTGCTTATTTAGGTTGATAAAACTAATTAGTGCTACCGATTCGTCAGTCGTTGAATTTAATACGTCAAAATAGTAGTGGCATTGAACGTGGCAACGCATTTGCCTTTCTTCTTGTGTTTGGATGTTTGGAAGAGCTTTGAAGATCATTTAACTTATTCCGGCTGCTCGTTATTTCCTGTACCAAATAAAAAAAACGTGTAAGGGGAGTAAAATGTTCTGTATTGTATTAGCGGACCCGCTGGTAATCGAGAATGGTCAGTTCTCTTGGGGCGAAGAGCAGCCAGTGCTGCGCAATATCAGTGTTCGCATCCCGCGCGGCTCGCTGGTGGCCGTGGTGGGCGCGGTGGGCTCCGGCAAGAGCTCGTTGCTCGCCGCGCTGCTCGGAGAGATGGACAAGATCTCAGGACGAGTCAACACGCTCGGTAACTTCATTTAAATATTGAGTATGGATCGAAGTCAATTTGATCACAGTTTTTTCAATTAAACCGATCACAATAATAAACGAGAAACCTATCTTAAGTTTAGAGGGTACTCGAATATTTTTTGTACTATGTTTCATACTAAGCATCTAACTAATCTAATATCGATCAGGAAGATTCTGATATTCATTTCGGCTATATATGTACATATGCGTCTACCGGTATACTTTTTATGTATATATTTATTCAAATAAATTTCAAAGAGTAATTTCGAGTAACAATCGAAGAACACTTGAAGCGTCAATAGCCTAATGGTTTGGGATACGGACTACCGATCTT
>DVQG01000356.1:0-15499 GCA_018231605.1 Papilio ambrax
TTAAACTGTCGTGGTTTTTACAAATATAATGTTCGTAAGGTACGGGTTTCTTACCACCATCTAACCAAATCTATAAACCATTCCAACTAAATTCCTTAACAATTGTAAATATTATATTTCATTGTTGAATTGAATTTAATATTGAATCTCTAGAATATACTCAATTTTAAACTTTATTGTAAATAATCAAATGAAATATCAAATATTTTAAGTGTTGTGTCGATGTACTTAAGTTGTCTGCTTAGATAACTAACTTAACATTAAGTATGGTGCGGTGCCATAGTATAGTTCCGAGATCTTACCTTTACCTTTCGAAAAAGGTTGCGTTTTATTAGGTTTTTTTAAAAGATGTAACTTTTTTCTTTGGATATATAAGGTGTTTTATCTGTGTATTCGTTTTTAATTTATTAATAGATATAAATGATCTTCAGGTGTTATTGTAGATTGTACTTAGAATCGTCATGATCATAGATTAGTATTGATAAAAAAATATCAAATTAACTTTTAATCGTTTTTAAATATTGTCTAAATATTATTAGATTAATAGAAAAAATATATGTCTATCTTAGATTTTAAAATATTAAATCGGTAATGCCACTTGTCTTATAATTATAGAATATAGTATTTATGTTAAATTAAATGTCTAGATTCTTTACTAATCTATGATCTATGACGAAATCGTTTTAAGAATTCACAAACAGGAATGTGAATAATTCCTGTAATCTATATGATACTCTATGGTATTGTAATATGAACTAAATTTGTATGTAAGTGTTCAAATTAATTCAGTCTCTATATAAATGTCCACTGTCTGTTAGCTTTAAATATTTATTATCTATCTTAAGTCGAAATGAGCCGTTTATTTTTTTATTTAACTTTTATATTTTTTTTTATTATATAAAGGTGTCTCACCGATTGTTAAAACTAAGTTAATTTGTTTTGTACCAGTGATTATTTGATGTACAAATAAGTAACGTGTACTTAAACTTACATTCCATGATAACAGACTGAGTTTAATTATGAATGGGCGGTACTTTGGGGCATGAAGATGGATACAAGGGGCGTGGATATGTTTTAAATTGACCAAACAATTGAAAGATATCCGGTTTTGGTTTTATCCCTTTAACTAGATCAAAATGATTTTTTTAATTCAAAATTAATTAAACCCTTTTAAGGTAATAATTTAAATAGTAAAGAATCGTCCCCGTGTCCTTTACCATCTTTAATGCTTAATTGTAGCCCTGAAAGAAAAACAGTATTTGGCATTTGCTTTAATGAAAAAATATAATAATGTTTGTCGTTTTGCGTGTGTGTTTGCGTGTGTGTCAGTGGGCGTGGTATCCACCATGTCTCGCGTTGTGGATGTATTTTAGTAAATAAGAGAACTATTACATGGATCTCGTTCATAGATTTTAATGTAAATAAAGCTATTTATTGAGTCTTTCGTGGTGGGCGTGGCTCGGGGGCGTGGCGTCCCCCGCGCCCGCCCCCGAGCCCCTAGACACAACTTACTTGTTAAAATTAAAACATATTCTTTTCTATGAATCTTGTTCTAGATCGAACTTTGAGAATTTATTTATTACAAAGATTTGTCGATTTAGGCAGCCAATTAATGTAATGTAAGAAACTTTATAGTGTTCTATAAATTATCTTAATAAATTTCATGTTCATATAATTCTATATAGTATTACAGAAATAGTATTCCATACATTAAATTGATGTTTTGATGTTATAGTCCGCGCTCAGGTCGCCGCCCCGCCCTCGCCCCGCCCTCGCCCCGCCCACGCCCCGCCCTCGCCGACACTCTACACACCTCTTAAGGGCTATTTGTGTGTAAGTTGATATTCATGCAAACCATATATCAATCAATGGTTTTTACAATATAATGTAATTTAAATAGAATATCCGAAGCACACTTTTCGACATCCGTTCGGTGTATACTGACACAACTGCATAGGTATTTATATAATTTTGCACAATTATTATTAAGGTTTTATATAAATCAATAGATTGAATTATTTACACGATAAGTGTTCCACGTCTGATTGTTCCTATTCCTACAATTAGTTATAATGTATAGAGTCCAATGAGTAAATACCAAAGGAAAATTATTCAATATTCTATTATTAGATAAGAAATGCCCTTTTATGAGATAGTTGAGGAGTGTGGGCCGCGGGACGGTGGGCGGGGGGTGTGGCTGCCCCGCACTCGTTGTTATCACCTCACTTATTCGTGTGTTCAATAAACATATTATATTTGAAGCGATACATAAATCTACCTAAATTATATATGAATAAATCTTATTAATTCCATTTACGCGTTTTATTGCCTTCGTTGTTTATGATTAAGGAGATAAGCAAACTGTTTTATAAAGTTCGTTTTATTTATTTAAACCATCGACATATGACTTTACAAATATTTATACGCTTATTTGAATAGTTTAATTGGCTACAGAAATTATACAAACATAATACTACTTATTACCTAGTTAATTATAAACGTTAAAGTTAAAATGATCGGTTTGAACGTAAAATGTACAATGTCAACACTTGATGGGCGTGCCGTCGGGGTTGGTGGGTATCTTGGGGCGGCAGACCTTCTTCTTGCCCTCGGCGCCGCTGACCATGGTGCATGTGAAGGTAAAGAAGCCGCACGAGGAGGACTTGGTGTAGTAGGAGTGGGAGTACTGTTTACGCACGTTATCGTCCGCGTCCAGGTCTCGCGCCACCGACTTTGATACGGAGACGTAGCGGTCGTCGCGTGGGCGCGTCAACGAGCGCAGTTGGCCCGCGCCCACGCGCCCGTAGCCCGCCGGCGGCGCGTACCGCACGCGACCGCTGCCCGGAGTCAGCGTCACTGTCTGCGCCTGAGACGGCGACTCCCGCGAGCCCACCACGTACGTCTTCTCCTTGGAGGCGACCGACTTGACGCTGCCCGTGAATCCCGCCGGTATGGTGTAGCCGCCCGTGCCCGGCACCCGCTCTCCCGGCTGGTACGTCTTGCTCTCGTCGGGTCGCTCTGAGCTCTTCTGCGTGATCTCGGCGTCGTGACCGGCGAGCGAGCCGAGCACGATGTGTTGTGTGTTGCCGCCGGTCGTTTGCCGCACGTCGAGCGTCTTGCGCGGCGCCTGCAGCGACTGGTGCGTCATCGAATCTCTGGGTATATCATCGTAGTTGCTGTATTCGCCCTGTTCTTCTTCCGCACCGTCCGCGTCGTACTCGTCGGTAGGTGCGTCTTCTCTGTCAGTTGTATATTCGTACTCGCCGCCGTTATTCCCGTACCGAGATTGGAAGGAGCGAGTGACTCCGGCGGTCGCGGCCGGTGAAGCCGCCACACTGTTTGTCTTGTGATGATCGAGGTGGGTGTGGCTGGAGTACCTGGTTTCAGAATTCTTTAGCGTCTCGTCATCATTTCCCGTCTCGTCTCGCGTTTCTCCCGTGTCCCCCGTGTCCCCCGTGTCCCCCGTGTCTCCTGTATCCGCATTATCTAACGCTGTCATCCCGTTATCTGACGAGCTCTCGCCTAGTGGAGGAAGAGACTCTTCCGAAGGCACCAGTTCTAGAGACGGAGTGGTATCGACCGGTACGGATGTATCTAATACCGTTGGTTTTTCAGTATCGACGTTAATATTTTTTTCATTTTCATCAAATACATCGATTTTGTCAAATGATAAGCGATTAGGGAACACCGCGTCTTTGTCAACGCTGGCACCGGCCTGAGCGGCCCCGTTGTATGTGATACCGTACCTAAAGGTACCATGGAGCTGGGATTGTGACTGGCCAGTTCGTCCACTGGACTGAGCTGAAGCGATGCCTCCGCCTACGAATGGTATTTTCTGTGTGTCGTGAGCTTTGTCGCCATCTTTATATGGAGTAAAACCAATTTGTGCCTGTGAAGACGTGCTCCCCGGCCCACGAGCTTGTGCGTCTGCCATGCCACCCTTTACACTGCCTTGAACTTGTGAATTAGATGAATGATAGGCACCACTAGTCAGGGACTGTGTTTGGACAGAACCGGTTTCTGAGCCCAGTTGCACGTTTGCTTGAGATTTATTATTCCGACCACTTCCTTGTGCAGAACTAGATGCCCCCTTTTTCCCTCCCGTGACTTGACTTTCTGCTTCTTTGTTTTCTCCAGTTATTTGTGCTTGAGCTGAAAAAGAACCGCTACCGGTGTAGGTGCCTTGAACATTTGTCTGAGCGCGACCTTTGTCGTTGCCACCCCTGGACGTGGCGCTGGCTGTAGTTCCATTAGCTGCTTGAGACACGCTCGCTTCAGCCTCTGAATCATCTCCGTCTGCAAGATTGCCGACATCCGTAAAGTTTTGGGGAATGCCTAAAAAATTTGAAAATTAATTTAAAACAAAAAAAGTAGTAACATAATTAGTCGAAAGCAGAATTTTATATTGTGTCCAATTTGTTGAATGTAAATGATTTTTCACCCCTTTTACTTGGTACATTGCTCAATACTCACCATTGTTCTCGTTGTTTTGTCCCGGATACTGCAACAGAAAGTATAAATTTATAATCATGTAAACAAGTAATATAACATTCTTGAATTCATAAAAAAAATGTACCCTTGCATTATATCCTCCTGGAGGACCCCCGTATCGGTCCGTTAAGTCTGTTCCATATATTTGTTGTCCATTGTTATATCTGCCACCAACACCGGGTACCCCAACGGAACTGTAGCTCTCGCCAGGTTTGCTACCCTGACCCGGCTGATAGCTTCCAATTCCACCTACACCAGCTTGACCAAGTGGATACGATCCTTGATCTCCTGTAATAGTCCCTTGATAAGGCCCATAAGGACCTGCAACAGATGGGCCATTTTGACCAGGGTCAGTACCACTTGGCCCGTAACCACCCATGTTACTTGTTGTTCCGGGGATATATGCCCCTGATCCACCATTTTGCCCTGGACCATAACTTCCATAACCAAAGTTTCCAGTGGCTCCTGGTTGGCTACCTAGATTGGGTCTAATGTTACCTCCTCCTATTCCATTATTTTGTCCCGGTCCATAACTTCCACCATTTTGAGGATTAACATCGGAACCTGTCCCGATATTACCGCCGCCCGGTCCCCGGGTTTGTTGCGGTCCATAGGTATTATAGATTCCCGTTCCATCACCGGGACTAACCCTATAACCACCGCCACCGGGACTACCATTTTGGCCTGGCTCGTAATTTCTAATATTTTCCGGTGCACTAACCTGACCGGGACCATAACCACCCCCTCCCAAGTTATTACCCTGTCCTGGTCCGAAATTTCCGCTTGTACTTGGTCTGCCGTTTTGTCCCGGTACATAACTACCACCTTCCCCTGGTGAGCCCGACCCGAAGTTTCCATTTGCCATCGGTGTACCGCCCTGTCCGCGTCTATAAGTATTCTCGCCACCGGGAATACCGTATTGTCCTGGAACATATTGTTTAGTTTCTCCTGACCCTCCAGTTGGATTATACCCACCAGGTCCTGGTCCACCACTACCTACCGAGCTATAATTGATACCTGAATTTTGTGCGTTAGGACTTAAGCCTTGACTTGTATGATAACCAGTACCACCCATGGGAGTTCCTCCTACACCAGGTCGTGTTTGGTCAGTGCCAATGAAATTTGGCGCAAAACCTCCTCCATTTCCCGTAATGTCTGGTCTAAAACTTCCAACATTTCGGTTCGGTACGTAATTTCCATTGCCTGACATAATACTGTGATCAGGAATACCATCTTGGGGAACTTGTCCGGTCCCTGTTATGAAATGTTCTGTACCAGGACCTTGATTAGGGCCATAATTATTGCCTTGTCCTTGTCCTAAGGGATTTACGCCGTTACCAGAGTCACTTATTCCGTAAGGGCCTTGTCCTGGTATATTACTAATTTTGCTCTGGTCAGTACTTCCTGGAATCTGCCCACCATATCCATATTGATTGGGATACTGATTACCTATGCCTCTATTAAATGGCGACCTGCCTGCAGGTATTATTTTACCATCGGGGCCGACGACACAACAAAAGTAAGGTGAACCACCAGGACTGTACGGTCCTATCGGCCAATTACCTCCTTGAGCAGGATTCATATTATTTCCCGAAGAACCCTGGTTAGGACCATACCCAGGAATGCTACCTTGGTTACCATTAATATTACCTAGCGAATTCGGTATACCCCCTGTAGGTCCACCACCGAGTCCATTCGGAGTACCTGTATGTTTGGGACCATAAATACCGCTTTGTTCTTGATTGCTGGGGATACCATTATTAGAACCACCTTGTAGAGGGCCACTATTAATGTTTGGTGTAAGAGCACCATTTTGACCAGGTCCGTAAACACCAGGCGTTGGACCACCCGGTCCGTAGCCAGGACCTCCTTGTTCTATTTGATTATAGACCTGTCCTGGTACAGCGACTGAATTTGGTATCAATCCACCATTATTCGTAACACCTCCCGGTGATATTGGACCTAAGCCTCCTCGACCTGGTCCCGCCATCAGACTTCCTGGTGGATAATTTCCACCACCACCTGGAGTTCCTACTTGTCCTGGTCCATAACCTATTGAATTACTACCATGTGGTCCATAACTGTTCCCCAAGTCTGGTCTAGCATTATCCCTCGGTCCACCTTGCAGATTTGATCCATATCCTCCATTTCCATGCTGAGTGGGTCCATACTGTGACATGGAGCCACCTAATCCTGGTCGATATGAACCTTGTGGTCCTCCTTGATTTAGAGGTGTACCGTTAGAGCCCGGAAAATAATCTTGGTTCCGACCTTGGGTAGGACCCACCACTCCACCAGGGGTTAAACCGTTTGCTACATTTGGTACACCGTATCCCCCCTGATAGCCTGGCGCAGAAGGCTGCCTTCCGTAATTATCTATACCTGGTCTAGCATTGTGATTGTTCACGTAAGTACTTCCTATAGGGCTTCCACTGTTTGAAGGTCCAACCCATCCAGAACCGCCATTTTGTTCGGGACCGTATCCACTGAAACCGTTTTTTTCTGGATGTTTTTTCATGCTTGCTACAGCAGGGTCGTCTCTACCATAACAATCATCACATGAAGGCTCGTACATTGACTGACTTTGCGCTTGTCCCATTCCGCTGTTACCACCTGGTAACACAATACAATTTAGTTTTAGCATTATACCCACTACGTTATTTGAAAAATATATATTATATATTGTTATTAATTTATACTATTCCGTATGTGAATAGTTACATAGAGGATCACAAATGTCTTGAAAACTTCATGATAAGGTACAGATTTCAGATATGATACGAGGGAATTACTCACTAACGCTGGCGCGCGAGGAGTCAGCGGCCGAGTGGGCCTCCGCTTTGCCTTCGTCTTTGCCGCCGCGATCCACGGCGAGGTACTGGGATTGAGTCTGACCGCGGTAGCGGCCGCGCGGCGCTACTGACGTCTGTCGGCGCACTCTGACCTTCTCTCCAACTCCAACCACTTTCATCTCGTCTTCACCTCTTGTCTCCGTTTTATCATCGTTGATGATCACAGCATCGCAGAACACGAACCTTACTTCTCCATTGCCTACGGCCCTTATCTGTATAACAAATGGATATTTAAATTCCTTGACATATTTCAATCATCACCAACTTTGGTATTAGATTACAATTGCGCAACGATACAGGTCAAGGAGAGGGGGCTAGCCTTGTTACAAGTTATCGTCATCTTGTCGTCCCAATAGATAACTATGAACTTTCAAATATATTTTTTTAACGAAATTTTAAAAGTTATAATTATGAGTGAGTGGTGGATAATCAATGATGTGTAATTTATATTAAAAACTAATTGAAGAATATTTTAGCACAGTTATATTACTTAAATGTTAGTTAAGATATAGATTATTAATCTTGTATAACAATAAGTTTGTGTGAAGAAGTTGTTGATAACACGAAACAATTTTAGCTGTGAGATAGATGATAAGTAAAGAGAACAACGCTCCGAGCTTGTGACACCAAGATAACTTAACAATCAGAGCGTCACAAAGTTTGGGTCCATTGACAATTAAATCCATCGACCCAAATCCATAGATCCACTAAGACATGTACATCGCAAACTTTTTGTTAAATCTTGAGGATCTTTTCCAATTTAATATAATCTTAGAAAAATCTTTGTTCATTAGTCGAAGACGTTGTCATATCTCACGTAAGTTTAAACAATTTAAAACCGTTATTAATAATTTCGCAATAGCAAATAATTTTCGCATCGCTACAAATGTTTTAACATATTACTAAAAAAAAGTATTTAACATTGATGCTTCAAATATGCATCTAGACATGAAAATCTGGGTTCCCAACAAAGAATCGACCTAAAGTAGACAATTAAGCAAAGAATGATTATGTATTATTATAATAGCAAATGTTAGCATAAACTGATTTAAACTCTTATCGAAACATCAGTCGTACGCTGGGCAATTGTAATTTAGATGAAAGTATACCTTATAGACAGCAGGTGGCGCTTCGATTTCGGAAGCTTGCAGGAGGCCGCATGTCAAATCCGGTTCGTCGTTGGGTCCATCCGTCACCGGCCATGCGACACACAGGTGAGAAGGTTGTTTGCAAAATATGTACGTCTGCAATAATAAACATATTTTACATGCAACTTACTGCACCTTAAACGTCATGGGTTCTTATAGTATAAGCTACAATGATAACATGTAGTAAAAGGAGTGTCCGTAATACCAAAAGGATAATTCTAGATTTCGGGAAGATAATGTATTTGCGTTGCTAATAACGAAAATCTAATTTAATTTTTTTTTGTCTGTCTGATTCTGTTAAGCTTTCGGCTGGACGATTTCGACCGGACTTTCACTGAAGGGTAGCTAACATAGATGGGTATATTTGAAGGCTACTTTTTTATTTTAATATTGCGTGGACGAAGTCGCGGGCAACAGCTAGATTTCAATGTAATAGGAAAATGATGAATTTCAACGCCAGCAATAGAATTTAGACTAATTCTAGTTCTAGCTAGGTCTAGTTTTTGAGTAAGGGTATAATTGATATAGTGACCTGGTTTTCAAGTGATAGGTGCCTGGTGGTAGTTGCGGCGGCAGCAGCGAGCAAGGCTAGCAGGGGCAGCAGTGGTAGTCGCGGGCAAGACGCGCGGGGCGCGAGGGCACGCGCGGGAGCTCGCATGCCGTCGGTGTGGCTGGCGGGCTCGGTGTGCGCTGCCGGCGTGCCGCTCGCTGCGCCCGCACCGCCTGACCCTAGGACCCGAGATGAACTCGCCGCAGATATAAGTTCACCCACCCAATTTCGGCGATAGCAACTAATTCTGCTATAGCCCGAGTGCGCACACTAGGAAGTGATGATAAGCGATTGTGATTCAATGATTGTATCGCTCTTATTCGTGGCCTAATTTTTACAAAGTTCGCAATTTGATATTGTTTTTACTTCATTAAGTAAACTAGTACATCTATAATTTCCTAAACCAAAATCATAGATTTGCACTGTCCTGATATCTAAAAGTGCATAATGATATTTTAAAGAAAAAAGTAGCTGACGACCATATTGGCACGATATGACACCTTTTTCGTGAAACAGAATATCTGGCGTTGTTATATATATTATATACGTATCTTATTATAGTAAGGATTCGCTAAAATCATTTGTTAGGTTGCACATGTAACGCACATTATTACTAATGAATGAATAAAACAATTATATCATTGAATTCATGTTTTTATTAATAAAACTTCAAATAAACGAATAAAAAGCATTTGGTGCGAGCGGTCGCCGCATTCGCGACCGGACACACTTAACAATATTACATCTAACTCCACATGTTCATGCTTTATTACTATATAATATTAAATATAACATTATTAACTAAATTGAATTATTAAATTTTATATTTAACTGGCTGAATAATAAATATTCTTAACATGGTTGTGCGTTTTCTATCTTGTGTGTTTAGGCAACATGGCACTAAGTGTTCTTGGTAATTAGGCATGCAAGTAAATATATATTGAGCAAGACTTGCTAAACAGTCTTTAAATAACGTATGAATAATATAATTTTGTTAAAATACCAAAAACTATTAAAAACACCTTCGTTGTGAAAACGGACTTTTCATAATGGACTCGAGTAATTTTAATCTACATTAGTGGTACCGACTATTCAAATATCATTTCTAGACTACTACAACTAGATCTTGATCTAGACTTCTAGAGAAAATTATTGTTGTTTTGTTTCGTGGTGAACACTGCTTTTCAACATCCACTTGTTAGCATAAGATTCAATTAAACACCAACAATATCCTACCTCTTACGCTATTCACGCAAACCGAAATGTATTACTTTATCTTCTTTACTAATTACCTACTCCTTCTCATTCATCTATTCCTTCCATGATTTTCTATCTTCCGTATCGGGGTTATATGTAAATATCTAATGACAATCGACTCTAGCCGCTGACTAACTTACATTAAAACGTTACATCACTATAAGTACTAAATCGATTTAAACTAACATTTAGGCTTAAAATTGAGCATTGTGCGTTTCCATTATTGCTTACAGTCTAGTGATTTCAGAGCTAACGGCAGCATTCTTCTTCTTGTAAGAGTGCGTAGGGTAGAGGAACCTGTGCGAGTAGTAACCGGCGGCGCAGGGCTCCGCGGGGCTGTCAGCGGGCCGCGCGCGCCGGTGGCACTCCCCGGCCTCGGCGCACTCGCACGCCAGCCGACTCTCCGAACCACCACTCTCTAGTGTATACTTAGGCACAACCATCAGACTTTCCTGAGACTTAGTAGGTTGGAAGTGACTTCGGCTCCTACTGTACACGGGGTAGTGGTGCGGCGTGCCGCTCTGCCGCTGCTGGTGCTTCTCCTGCGCATGCTGCTGGTACTCGTGGTGGGTCTGTGTGCTGCGCCCGCTGTGACTGCGCCCGTGGCTCTTGGACCTATTCGACTGTTTGGCGGTCGTGTCGAGATAGCCGTAACCGAAACCATATCCGCCGAATGCTTTCGTCGTCAAATTATCCCACGATTTGGGTTTGACGTGCTGGTGAGAACTCTGATACTGTATTTTCGGGGAGGATTTAGCCTCGGAGCGATCGTTGTCCCAGAAGAGCGTATCGCTACTGAGCGAGGTGCTATAGCTGGAGGCAGAGTTGTCGCAGGGCGCGGTGACATCGCTCGCCGTGTACGACTGCAGGCTGCACCGACTAGTCTGCGTCGACTCCGTGGTCAGGTAGCGATAGCGCCCGGAACAATGTCCCGAGTTGCACGTTTTCTTCGAGTGCGTGTGACCACAACTCTCTGTCTTTTGTGTCGACTTATCCACTTGCTGGCATTTTTCTCTCCTTTTGTGCTCCTTTGAACATTCCTTTTTCCTTCTTACTTTCTTCCTAGAGTTAGGGACGCAATGTGGATCGCAACACGGGCTAGCCAGGTCGTACGCTTCGAGACTGTTGGCGTCCTGGTTGTTGTAAGGCGGCATACACGCTCCGCAGCCGTGGCTGTGGTTGTTTCTGTGGACCTTGCCATGTTTTCCGTTGCTGGTCGTGTAGACTTCGGCTGCTCGGTGAGACTCGCCCGTCGTTTTGATGACGCAGTGGTGGCAATCGCGTCTGTTGCGCGGCGATCCCACGGTGATGACGAAGCTGCCGGTGCGCAGGTCGGGCCGGATGATGCAGGTGCCGTACCGCGGGTCCAGATACCGGTACATAAACACACTGCCGGCGGCCGGCTTTGCGTTCGTTACATTCTCGCTGGACAGCGTCGGCCGGCAGTATCCGCCGTTTTCGGCAACGTTGTTCTCTTCGCTATCCGAGGTGACGTCCGATGGTGATGATTTTTTTTTCTGCGACGGAAGACTGTGCGTCTTCCAGTTGGAGTCGAGTATTTGTCTCTCTCTGACGTTGAGCTGCTCCAGTTCTCGCATCTTGGCTTGCAAAGTTCTCTGTATATTAATGTATTTGAGATGAAGTTCGACCTTTCGCACGCAATCCTCAAAGATGACGACGATGCGCATCCTGGTGTCGCAGCTATTAATGGCGTCGACGATGGAGGCGTGGTCGGCGTGCTCGACGTCGATGCCGTTGATGGAAAGGATGACGTCACCCTCGCGCATGCCGGCCACCGCCGCTGCCCCTTCCGCCTCCACCTTCTCCACGTACGTTATCACCTCAATCTCTTGCTCCTGAAATATATTAAATATTAATATTAATACGTGAAGCGCAAACCATTTCACCTTTTTAATCATGCCCAAACAAAAACATATACTTTCTCACCACATTTTTAAGCTAAATACTGTTAAGCACATTTACCTTCTTGTAGTGTATGCCGTAGCTCTGCAGAGTGAAGCCGTAAGAGCCGTTCTTCTTCTCGACGATGATGGTGCGCCGCCGCCAGTCTTCTTCGCCCTTGCCGCGCTCACACTTTATCGACTCCCTTATCTGTATTACAGCAATTTTGAACGTGTTAAAATGTGGACATTTGTGTATTAAAATTTTACAAAAATCTCAGTATAAAACACAGGCATTGAATTTAAATAGTGCTTTATTTAGTTGATACACGTTCACAATTAACAACGAAATAAACGTGGGAAACGCATTAAATAACCATTGGTTTTTCTAATTTTTACACTAAAGATAGCAGAAGGACATTGCAATTTGTATGCATGCTTTGTGCAGTGCAATGATGCCGTATTTTTTGTGTATACTTACAGAATTATCTAGGGAGTCCTCTTTTGAGTCGTTGGTGAGTTTGGCATTCCCCAGACCACTGGGGCAGCGGTCGCCCAGCTTGGGGGAGCTCATGACTCGCGGCGGCGCGACCGACCTCGACTGACGGCCCACGCAACACTGCTCAGCGCAACATATTCATATAATTTGCATTTTATACACAAAGCAATAAGGTGCTGATCATTCGATCACGTGTCCGATGCTAGGGCGAGATGGAATAGGGTAAATTGCGCGCGCACATCACGCATGCGCCTTAAGGATGGTTCCATTAAGGCTGGCGTAGACAGAACAATCCAGCAGTCGGCGCCAGCTTCTCTGAACAGTTGTCGTGTTACGGGTAGCACCGAGTAAATGCTACCAGTGAAACGACAACTGTTCGAAGATGATGGTGCCGATTACATGAATATATGTACTATTCGAGAATCTAGCGGTGTTCCACTTTAAAAACTACCGTCGTTGGAACGTTTTATACGCATTGAGTCGACGAGGCGGAATAATATACAATTAAAAAGCTTTATAATGTCTACATCCGAAAAAAATACCCATCAGTGATACACGGCTAATTTTTTAAAATTTTAAAATTATTATCTCGTCATTTTCGCAAGACGCTGCTACCTAATTGTTTATTTTTAAGAGACGTATTTTTCTTGTTGCAAGGAAAAAGAAAAATTTTCATTAAGTGGAACTCCGCAAAGTTTCTTTTATTTTATGAGACAAACGCACTATTAGTACTTAGATGCTAAAAGTCGTGTCAACTTTTCGATGCCCATGATCACTGCGCAAAGCGTCTACTCACCCCCATATCCTTGCTGCGTAGAAACTTGCGTTCTACGCATCGACTCGTGCGAAGTCCCAAGCCTCCAATGGTAATTAACTTGTTGACCGACTGCCCAAAAGAAGAAGTTACTCAATTGGTCTCTGTTTTTTTTATAACAACTAATCAAGAACGATTAATTTTAACCACGTATTTACATTTTGTTTTAAAACTAAAATACTACTAAGACTCGGTATTTACAAAAAATGTAATACAAATATAATTTTGAACTTACCCCTAAACGCTTAAAAATGTCGAACAAATTACTTCTTTGCACAATCAAGGCGGATTTTAAAAATTACACTCAACTATCTTTTCCCTTGCACTAAATAACTATTAATGGAATAAACAAGGTATTATTTAACGTCATTAAAACCCCGATCTTTTTGTTAGTATAAAGTATTAAATGAACTTGCAGAGCCAAATAAGCATATTACCACAGAACAGTAAGAGAATATTTTTTTAATAATACCTACAACTTAAAGTTAGGGACTACAGGTTAGATAATGTTTTGCTTCTCGTAAACAATTTTGGAATGCCTTTAGGTATATTTAGTCATAAGAATTTATTATTTTTAATCAATTTAATATGATATTATCCGACTCACAGGGGGCAATTGTTATTTGTACGCATAATCATTCAAATTTCATTTCGTCAATTTTGATAGAAAAAAAATTCGATATAAATTAACACAACGCCTAATCGTTTATCAGCGGTTATAAATTGCAAAATTTTACAAAATCCGCCTTCACTACCATTTGGTGGAATTAACAAAAATGCTTAGTATTGTTAATAAGGTATCGGAGCAACACTAAATCATCAGCATACTGGTCCCATCCCTATGACATCTGTCATTCAGAAGTATTAGGAAAAAGCGCGCCATTATAACAGGATCAGTAGATTTGAGTATTAAAGTAGATATACGTTGTTACAGTTATATTAATGTCTAAAAGTGTGAGTAACATACTTTATTTACTTACTAGTTAAATGTTTCATGCCATTTCGTAAACGTGGCATTTATAATGTCAATACATTACGGAAACTTCCTCATTAATATTCGTGATAATCTCTCAGGTAACAATTAGCCATCCACTATAACTAAACATTACAGTGAGTGAATGCTTCGATATTTGTATTGACATATCACCATCTCTTACATTCAGTCTGATATAACACAGTCAAACATATCTGATAACAATGACTGTCGAAATAAATCGAAAACAGCTGTAATTGTTATTCAGTTTCCAGTATAAGAAATAACGCGACAGGAATATAAAACACAGTTATGTATTATTTATTTTGAATAATATGTCGAAGCGACGCCGTTTGCGGACATCTAGTATTAACATAAACTTTGCAGACTTGACCGATTTTGATAACACAAACATTAATATCAAATTGAGTACAATCGTTTAAACGGAAACGTTTTAAAGGTAATAAAAAATTATAATTCAGCTATGACCAAGTTAGCCAGCGTGGTTGACTACGGCTTAGTCACCCTTAAGGTAAGCTCCAAATCCATCGATGGGATCGTATAGTGAGCTGGGGATGATTACTTAACAATATATTTCACGTCTTTCCTTAAATATTTAGACAAGGTAACGGTTCTATCGCCGCTAATCTTGAAAACATGTCTTTGAATCTGCAAATGTATTATTCAGTTCCTACTATAAACTTAGGCATATGGCACCGCGGACGAGTTGTAGAGGGTCGACAAGTCACCAGGAATGTTACGCTATATCGAAAATTTATCAAACATGTGACAAATCAGCAGCCGTAGTTAATGCAATTAGTGGTGTTAATTAAATACCAAGTCGTAAAAGTAGTCACATAAAGCACACACCATTTGCAGTGTTGTTCTTTAAAATGTACATTTATTTATACACTCTTGTAGCACTGGACGTCTTGCTCCCCGAGTCAGTTTCCTCTACACGATATTGTTTTGAATATTGTCGTTATGTGTAAGTCCGTTATATCTTACTAATAT
>DVQG01000357.1:0-15495 GCA_018231605.1 Papilio ambrax
AACCAAAAAGATCAACCGGCAACGTATGCTTCTAAAAAGATTTAGGAATCGTGAATGGTTACTTCAAAAAACTTTGACGTGAACATGAACATATTTACAACTTTATACGTCAAATTCAAATGACACAACAGTCATCGTCAGCATAGACAATAATTAGTTTTTTTTTGACGATTCACCTTCGTCTGCACGAAAGCGACTATCGTCTGTTACTGTCTAGCTTTCTCGGGAAAACGAGAGACGCTATCGTTTAGACGAAACGATGGAACGTTTCGTTTTTTATTTTTTACTGACTAACCCCGCTTGTCTTTTTCAAGGCAATTTAAATGACATGTGTTGTGGGAACTCACCGGTTATTACAACCAGAAATGTGCTTTATGTTAGCAAATCTTTACTCTTTGTATACAGAAGCGTTAGTGTTTTTTTTTTTGTGAGATTGTCTTAGAAGAAAAAATATGTTTTAGTATTTTGAAAATAATTTTGCAGGTTAAATTGCACATTTCTGGTGTCATAGCCTAAATTGTCCATATAATCATTAACGAATAAGTTGGCCATTACTAGTTGAGAAATATTCTAGAAACTATCCAAATGGCTTGAGAAAATGAAAACGATACGAATTTGTACGCATTTGTAACGATTAGCGGTGTCGTATCTCAAGCCTAGAATATAATTTCGACAGATTTATTCTCTGAAGTTATCTGTATTTGAAATGAGCGAGACAATATAAACAAAAGTAAGTGTGAAAGAGACGGAACATGTCTTCCGAATGTTTTCGATATCCGAATGAGATGAACTTATCGAAATACTATAAGAGTGAAAGAGATAAACATATTTCTGATACGTCAGTTTTTAACTTCGGAGACAAAGAATGTTGGCGTGTATTGTAACATCACTTTTTACTCGTAGAGAATGTGTGTTTGATGTTATAAAGTGTACGTTGTGTGTATTAATTTGTATGGGCCGCGGAGTTTGTGGTCGCTTATATGTAGATAATGAAGTATGGCCTAGTTCCTTGCAATTAGTACTATATCGTAATATTTGTACGTCAAATTTTTGTGAATATATTGAATATCGATTTGATTGTTTTATGATGTAATGTGTCGTTTGTTGATGAACGTTTTTTATACTTACATGGAATTCAATTAAAAACATTATTGCGTATATGTATTGAGACAGACTTGGGATGTACGATTTTAATACGATATTTTATACGATACATTAGGTTTAAAATTAATCGAGAAAATCGAAAAGTATTTTTTTTGGTCCTGTAATTTATTTTTGTTTGACTTTAAGTAATGGGACAATTTGCATCAATAATCTCCAATCAAGGCATTAAACAAAGTTTGAGGTATATTTCATTAAAAATTCATTAAAAACTATGTCTGCTGAAACATGCTCAGCAAATTATTGTTAAAGTATTGTTTGCGTTTTGGTTAAAAACATCGTATGTTAAACGTATAAAAAATCAGTATCTTGTATCCCTAAATACTAGTAATCTATTTAAGGTTTCTACAAGCCTACGTACGTATACATGTTGCGCCCCCCGGCGCCGGCCATATACTACTCGCAATGTTCATACTACTGTGAATAACCGTTTATATGTTAATAAATTATATTATGAAAATTTTGGTTTTATTTTTAACTCAGCCTTTGTAATAAACGCTAAACAACTAACGAGCTGTCGCCAGCAAATTTCGTTAGCTCGGAATTAAAAAAAAAAACAGTTTTCTATGAGAGCGCGTGGCACACCTTCGAATTCTATGAGCTTATATAGAGGTTCGCACATTACTTGATTTTTAGGCGTGCAACTAAACAGTTAAATGCAAAAAACAGGCTGCGAAACAATCGGCACTGGCACAGCTGTGCGATATTTACGACAAGGTATGCGACCGCCCTCACATTCCCGCGTGTATTAGCTTCTACTAGCTACCTTCCAGCCAAATCCCTTTAAAATTGGACGAATATAGCGCGTTTTTTTTTTAAACTATAATTTGGCCGTCTATGTTATCTACATGCCAGTGAAGCTGTTTTAGTATTACCCGTAACAAACCCTGTTTTCAATATGATTTTCACTATAAGCAAAGTAATTACGTGATCTAGCAATCTCGATTTTTTTTGATACTGTATTATCTATACAATGTAGTACCTATTTGATACTGTAGTATGATTGTAAACAGACATTAAATTTTATTATTTGTATATAAATTAACAGTCTAGAAATTTGCCGGATTTTGTAGGATTGAGTATATCAAAATAAAAACAAAATTAAAAAGAAATAAATAAGTTTATTTATAAAATTCACTTTTCGTACGTGTACAACATTTGTAAGCCAATATCCACATTGGTACCGTTGGACACGAGTTCAATTTTATTGTTAGTGATATCAATATTCAGTGCAGCGTTGTCCTGTAGTACGACACATCTGGTCTCGTGATCTCCGGCCACGGGGATCTTCCTCGGACCTAACACAGGGTCCTTGTATCGCCATAACTTCAATCCAGAGATATCTGAAAAATAAAAACATTTTTAATGTAAAACCAACTAATATTATAAATGCGAAAATTTAGATGGATGGATGGAACTGATCTGGATGTGGCATATGTGTAGAAGACAGTCTGGAAGAATACATAGGCTATTTAGATTTGTTGTTTTAATTCCACGCGGACAAAGTCGCGGGTGAAAACTAGTTCACTAATAATTAAAAAAAATATATTCAGGGTATTAAATCATACTTTTTAAATAGTTCTTTTAAACAAAGAGTCAAGAAAGCACTTATTTTTCTATGATATATACCTTTGATCAGTTTGACCTCCTTGGCGATTTTGTTTTTGACTTTGTCTATTGTGTCGCCGTCGGCCAGAGACACCGTGACGGTGAAGAGGCCGTTCCTGGGCGTGGGGTTGATGAAGCTGACGGCGAGGCCGGGCTCCGCGCTGAAGGTGACGTGCGGAGCGGCCGGGGCGCAGTCCTCGCGCGTCTTCTCGGGCGCGTCCGCACTATCCGTGTATTTCACTTCGATCGTGTCTAACTGGAATACGATTAGAGTAAATATTTCATTATCAAAATTTAAAAAAAAAAACATTATTATCATTTGTCATACGATATCTAGCTTTCGCCCGCGACTCCGTCTGCGTGGAATAACTAAATCAAAAGCAAGTAGCTAATGTAAAATTCCAGGCTATCCTCTACATCTATGTCTAATTTCATGATCAATAATTCATCCATCTCAACTTTCGCATTTATGATATTAGTAAGAAGTAAGAAATATTGTGATCTCTACTTTAAAAAAAAGGACGAAAAACACGACAGAAAGTTATTGAAATACGATTTAAAAAAATGTATCATATACTCACATCCAAAGTGCTAAGTAAATATTGTCTATTGTCAGTCAAAATGGCGGCCTCGTCGAAAGGCAGCGCCACAGACAATGCGGCGTTGCCGACGCGCTCTACGTTCTCTCTGGTGGCCTGCACGAACGGCATCACGCGCTTCATGTACTTCTTCAGCTCCGTGATTTCTGACAACTTGCTCGATATGGTCTTGTTGTCCGGAAGACCTGATGGCTGATTATATTCAAAACATTACTTATTATGTATAGATATCTGTCTTTGGCATATACTGAAACATACTGGAATATTTTTTTATTAGCGATAGGCATTAAAACGCAGTTAATGATTTAACAACAGCAAATGTTTTTTTGTTAATTGAATTTTGTGAATATGAAAGAAATTAAGAATAAAATCATGAACAAGGTAAAAAAAATCATCAAAATATACAACAAACATCAAGACTTAAATAAATACCCCATTAAGTTCTTTCAAAGTGCTTAATATGATGTGTTGCCATTTAGGATATTCTTTAGCCACCCAGATGACAGCCTTGTTCGGCTTCTTCTCTGGTTTAGGTGTTTCTCCTTTCTTGGGCTTTTTGACTGCGCAATGATTCTTCAAGTAGATGCGGAAAGAATGCGCGGCTTCCATCAGATATTCACTGGCCTTCATCGCCACCTCATCTATATCACCCGCCACTGGCCAGCAGGAGTGGAGAATACTTTGTTTCTGAAATAAATACCTTATAGTGAAAAAAAAGCAAATAACTTAAAAAAATGCCTGTGAAATGAGTAAATACTCCGCGCAATAAGTTATTTTTTTTTATACCATAGATTGTATTCGCCATATTAATATCGCACAAAAAATGAAGCTATCTTTGAGACTAAGGGAATGTCCTACCACTACTTGGTAGAGGCCTACATTGCTTAAAAATGACGTCACTGTCAGATAAGGTAACAATTTATGATATTTCCATCACATATTTTACATGTCGGATTGTTATCAGACAATTTACAGAGTGGTCGGACAGCCCCTTAGTACTGGTCTATGTAATAGACACAAATGTCTAGATTTATAATACTTACATTACCCAGTAGTTGCCAAACGTGTTCTGCAACATGTGGACATATTGGCGACATGAGTTTAGCCTGCACTTCTATATACAGGGTGACCACATCCCCGTGCATTAGGCTGTCGGAACACAACTCCCTGTATTTATCCCTTGCGGCCTGAAGCTCAAAGAAACCAGTCTTTAAAGCCTCTTTGAATAACATTTTGTTGTAATTCTCATCAGTTTCCTTGATCTTTGCGTTCATTTCACTTACAAACACTTTATCATGGAAATTATAGGCTCCTGTAAAAATATGAAAATACTGTAAATACGATGTCACTAAAAAAATTTCTAGACTACACTATTTTAGGGTTTTTTTTTATAAAACTGAGTAGCTGTTCCCGCGACTTTACATGCACAAAAAAAAACGTTAAATAGTATGGGTGTAAGTAGTCTGTCCCAGACTGCACTAAATCTATGGCAAAATTCTTGTACATCCATTTAGCTATTTAGAAGATTCTAACAAAAATCCATCCATACAAACAAACTTTTGCAGTAAATAAATAAGAGAGAAGATTTATAAAAGACTATTTAGGAGACTTGTATATTATTACACTTATAAATGTTGTATCATAGATTAGAAAGTATTTTAAAATACCTGTATTACATTACAAAAACCACCATTTTGTATATTTTTTTTCTTACAAACAGGAAACACAATTTTCAAAATGTCAACTAACCTGTCCGTAGTGTTGACTTAACAGCAATAACTTCTTTAACCCATTCAATGAATGTGTAAAGTCTTAGTATAGCTGCATCCGCAGTACTTTCTACAAAGTTGGCATCTTCCACGGAATCTCCAGCATCAGCTAAAGTTAACCTCATCCCATCTGCACTGAACTTCTCTATAGATTCAGATAATGTCAAGAAGTTCCCTTCAGACTTCGACATCTTTGCTGAATTCAACATTAAGTGACCATTGGCTCTTATACCTTTAGGCCACTTGTCTTCCTCGTTAGGCCAGACAGCACAGTGGTTGTAAATGTAGTAAGTCAAGTGATTTTGTATCAAATCCTTGCCTGACACTCTAAGATCGACAGGATACCTATAGGTGAAGTACATTCCAAATTACGTCTTATTTCTATAGCCTTGGACAGTAAATTAAATTATAATCTCAGAATAATAGAATAGTGGTATATTTTAGTAGAAATCAATTCCTATAGTCTTATTAGATATTTATTTTGATACAGAAACAATAATATTGTACTAAATATTTCATTTGAAGCTTCCTAAATATTAACTCACCAAAACTGGAAGGATTTCTTCATGAGATCCAAAGAATCTTTAGGTATCTTGGATTCCTTTGGTGCTGGTGCATCTTTGAAGAATATATAATCCCACACCTCAGGCGTCATCTCTTCTGGTTTAATTTTGAGAACATTCTCTCCTCTGCCATTAAAGGTACCCCCTTGCAGGAAGTGAGATATAGTATAGTAAGCATTGTATATAGTGGAGTCAGATAAAGACTCTATCACCCATTGCTGATCCCAGGGTAATTTCGTACCTGAAACAAGTATTAGAATTTAGAAATTGATTCACGGGCGTCGCTCTAACGTGGGGGCAAGGGTGAGCAGCCGCCCCCTTCCTCTAGAGACTCCAAAAATGTAGTGACGCTCTTAACCTGATTGAAAGTTATAAAATTTGGATAGCAAATAAGTAGGATAAAATAGACAAAAACAAATCGGCTAAAAATACTACTTTCTCTTATGCTTATTGTAATTGAGATGAATTGTTACCAAAGAATTTTATAACATACCAAGGCCATAAGTCCTAGAGCATGCATATTCATGCAGCCAATTGAGTGTTGCTTGAAAATTTTTTCTGACCTCATCATGGTAAGTGTTGATTGCTGTTAAGGCTTTCTCTGCCTGCGCCTTCCATTGCTCTTCTCCATAGACAAGGTACCATTGATTACAGAGTGCTACTACACATTCATCACCTGACCTTGAAATAATTGTCTTCTCAGGTTCATAGTAAACCACAGCACCATTCTCTTTTATCAACTTTGTTTGCAAATTCTTTTTAACATCCTGAATCTTACTTCCTTTGTATTCACCCACTAAAAGAACTCCATCATAGAAACCTTTTAGGTAAACCATTTCTTTCGCCTGTATTAACTTATCCTTGTCATTCTGACTTTGTATCTTTAGTTTATCGTAAACATGCACAGCAGATAAATTCCCATATTCTGGAATTTCAAGAATTGGTACTGGTTTGTATGGCATTATCATATCATCTTGTATTCCATACTTTTCTCTAAACGCTGGCTTCTTCTGAAGGTCTACTAATGCTGCATAATCATCAGGAGAATCTGACGGAACGCTAGTCACAATTCCAGTACCTTTATCCTCTTTAATAGTTAACATTGGCAGTGAATATATCTTTGGATAGCAAGTCAACGGCGATCTTAATGCGATTCCCAATAAATCTTGTCCTAGAATCTCCATTTCTATCTTGAACTCTCCATCTTTTTCTGTAAAACCTTGGTAGGACATATTCCTGGCTGCACGTCGTGTACATATAAATACACCATCATTCACAGTTTCGAATGCTATATATTTGATATCAGGGTGAACCCAACAATTGGTTTGACCGTACATAGTTTCAGGCCTAAGGGTAGCGGCAACAAAACTCACATTTTTGTCTCCAAATGTCCTGAAACATAATTTCCTTTAAGATTTTGCATTACACGTTAATAAATGCTCATGCCAGAGACCCTTACAATCAATAAGTATGTAATATTTAGACAATAATATTAAGTTATAAATTTTATCTCTTAAATATATTAAACAATAAAAGCTTTGTGAGCTACATAATAGTTGTATGATATCAAGCTTTCTGAAAGTGTTATGTTTTCGTTATTACTTACTTTAATACTTCAGGAAGAGGTTTAACAACCTCAAGTTTGATCAAAGTGTACTCTTGGGGTCCGGCACCCTCACCTGTACTGCGATCATGGTCCATGCAAGGTTGCTTATCCAATGGTGAGAATATTGTATACCGTTTACCATACATAATCTTCTTACGTTCTTTAAGAAGCCAAAATTGCCACCTTACAAATGAATCATAGAATGGATTAGCATCAGTTGTAATGAATTTTCTCCTCCAATCTACCTACAGAGGTACATCATTTACATTGTATTAGTAATAATTAATGTAGAAATTTAAGCATGTATTGTATGCATAAAAAAACATGTATTGACTTACATGAATGCCCATTCTTTTTAAATCAGTAACTGCCCGAGGTGGGAAGTATTCCAGCCAATAGCTTTCATTTGCAAATTCTTTAATTTCATCTTCTGGTATACCTAAACTTTGCATTATCTGCCACTGAAACTTAGCAGCTCCTGTCTTCGCAACTGCCTTACTTTTCTTTCCTTTACTTTTGTCTTTAGGAACAATGTCACTGTCATCTTTTGAGACTGTTTCCTGATCATCAGGAAATACAGGTGGGCAACCATATGTAGCCATTTCCCGTTTCAACTTATCTGCACATGCCTTTATTGGCATCCCAGTACAATGGAAACCAAATGGAAAGAGCACCATTCTACCTTTAAGACGGTAATATCTTGTTGCAAACTAAAATATTGACAATGTAACATGATTAAATCAATAATAAATTATAGTTATAAAAAGTTAAACAGTTTTTAACCTCGCACTTAGAGAGTGAGAATGTGTGTCCCAAATGCAATCTTCCATTCATATAGGGATAGGGAAAAGTACACATAAATTTTTCATGATCTTTCCCATCAGTGGGAGTCTCCATTTCAAATATCTTCTCTTCTTCCCATCGCTTTTGGACATCCTTCTCAATTTCCTGCAGATATTCAACCTTGAAGGTACCTTTCCGGTCAATGGTTGTCTAAAAGTTGAAATTCGGCATTACAAAATAAAACACTTTTACAAGCGGGAATAGGACCCTGATGATAAATACAAACAATACAAGAATAGGTAAGAAAATTGTAATAGTATTAAATGATATGAAGTGTCGATTTCATTTAAATATGTAACAAAGATATAATTTGTACAATTTTACGGATCACCTTTTACAACCAATCTTTTTCGTGTACAATCATGCAAGTACGAAGAGTTAGTGTGTAACTGAATCACTCACCATTTTTGGTTACTTTTGATACTATAGTGGTTTTTAGATTTCTACTTTTTTCTAATACCTAAAGCTGAAATTCAAACATGTGTCCAAAAATCCGTGCCACATCAAGTGTCATGTCAACTGTCAACTGTCAAATAGAGACAATTCGTTCATCAACATTTTGTTCGTAAAGTCGCGAAGTCTTCTTATGTTTTGATTAGCATCATTTTAGTAAGTTTATGTACTAAACTTATCAATTATATTCTTTTTAATAAAAGAAACTTAAACGTAAAGTAAAAATATTACGTAACTTTGAAGATTAAAAAATAATAATACTCAATCAAGAATTTCGTGGACCCTAGGTCGTTGTTTTTTGTGCCTCAATCTGTTTGAAAAAGATAAGTACAAAAAAATTGGCGCCATCAGCGACGCTTGTCATTGTCATTTTACCGGAAACTTCGTTCGCCACCCATTTTTGAAGACGCGTTAGCTGTGAGCGTATGTTTAAAATTAAGTGAATTCATCATAAGTTTTAGTTTGTTAAAATGGCGCCAAGATCTGCTAAAGGCAAGGTATGTTTCAATTCACTATAAACCTTAGTAAATACTCAAAAAATGTCATGTACTTTTAGCTTATGTGGTACGTATTTGTTTCATTTTACAATTTATCTTTTGCTTTACTTGAGTTCCTTTCGGTCAATCTTAACTATGAATGTATTGTAATCGAAAAAAAAACATGATTATTTATTGTGTACGATATGCAAAAACATTGTTGACAACGGCGCATTTGATTTACCGCGTGCTTGTCTTGAGTTAATATAAGCTTAATATATTCATATTACTTTATAATGGTTTGTGGAAAATGGCGAGTTAGATAAAAAAAGCTAATGTGAGGAGAAGATATTTGTATGCTACTAGTACCAGTAGTCGTATTGAAAAAATAACGTATCTTACTACGACGTTATACTGGAAGAGTTGTAAAACTCGTATTTAAATGTCAAAGTATAGAACGAAACAAAAAGTTCACTATAGCTTATAATTAAGATTATTGTTTTTGTGTTTTATATATTATTTCATATATGATAAATATATTTCACTTGTGTAATCAAGTGGTTGAATTTTGTTATTGCAATTATAATTTATAAGGAGCTTGAACAATAGATATAAAGTATTACTGATGCTGTTATTTTGTGTTTCAACATGCTTATCAGAATGTAAACATGTCTGGTTGTGTTGCCGTGAACTTTAATATAGCACCATACTTCATCATCTATGAATACCTGATTGCTGTGAAGATATTGAAGCCTTACTTGGTATTACTTTGTGTTAGTATTTTACACCTGGTAAAAATATCAGGAAAAACTATACAACAGCCAGCATCTAAGTTAAAAAATATGATTTAAATTATACTATGAATGAAAATTTTTAGATTTTATGTCTTGTGCATTTAGGAAAATAATTAATTTCCTAACCTCATTATCTATATGTACTCAAATTATAGTGTGTCCTACATGTGTTGCAAGATATTTAGCTTCAAGTAATTTCTTAAGAAATTGAAAACTAGTAAATACAAAAAGAATTTTGTAGGCTATTAACTTAACTTTCAGAAAGCTGCAGATGTTAAGGTTGCAGAAACTGCTCCAGCAAAGAAAGGTCGCAAAGGGAAACAAGTAGCTGAGCCAGAACCAACTGAGGCTGAGGATGTAAAGGCAACGGTTGTAGAAAAAAAGACAAAACGTGGGAAGAAAGCAACTGAAGAAATAAATGGTGATAATGAAGAGGCATATCCTCCATCTAAAAAGAGCAAAAAGAAGATTTCAGAAGAAAAAGCAGATGAGCAGTCAAATGGTGACAATTCATCTCCTGAAGAGGAACAAAATCCAGATGAACAAAGTGAACCTGGAGATGATGATGAAACAAATGGACATACAGAAGAGGCAAAACCTGCAGGTGGTAGGGGACGTAAGAAACAAACCAAAAAGGAAACTGTACCAGAAAGTAAACCTAAGGAAACAGGAAGGGGGAGGAAAAATGCAAAACAAGAGGTTCAAGAGGATGCAGCTGAAAAATCAGGAGTTGCAGAAGAAAAGCCAAAGCCCAGTGGAAGGGGTAGGGGCAAAAAGGCTCAGGCAAAGCCAAGCAATGATTTAGAAGAGGAAGATAAAGTTGAAACTGTGGAAGAGGAGGTCAAACCAGAGCCACCTGCAAAAGGTAAAAAGAAGCAGACAAAGGGAAGCAAAGAGAAAATAGAGACTGATACTGCACTATCAGATCAGGAAATGGAAGAAGAGGACATTGTAGAGGAAGAACCGAAAAAGAAAGAAACCAAAGGTCGGAAAAACCAGGGTAAAAAAGCACAGCCTAAGGAACAGGAGGACAAGGTTGAGGATGTAGCAGAAGAAACACAGACAACTAAGAAACGTCGAGGAGCTAAAAAAGATGACAAGAGTAAAGGTATGTCTATTTTTTATTTTCTTACAAGTTATCTTAGACTTATTAAGATAGATTGTAAATACTACCTTGGGCCTGCCAAGAGGATAACCTAAGTTACTAAAAATTATTTTTTCTATCCAAAGAGAATGCTTTTTAATTCATAGTCCAATGATTCATGAATAACTAAGTTTTTGAGTTAACTATGTGAACCTTTAGAGATTGTTAGCATTTTAATACTTTGAATATCTATTTTACGTTTCCAATTCTCTTAGCTGCCTCTGATCTGTATTGGCGACGCCCGTGGAATCAGTATTGAGAAACAAACTAGTTGCCCATATGGAAATATTAAACTATATTTAATTTGCAGATTCCAAAGAAGAAGAAGAAGTAGAAGAAAAAGCTCCAGAAGCAAAACCAGCTAAAGGTAAAAGAGGTGCAAAAAATGTGGCCACGAAGACGGCTGAAGCAGAACAGGATATACAAGACACTGGTGAATCCAACAATAAACGGCGGCGTAAGGCCGCTGACGATAAGGGTAACTAGCTTTGTTAATTAAAATTGGAGATGTGGACATTGTTTCTTTATTATAATTGTGAATTATGATTAATAAAATAATTTACCAAATGGCTTTGCTGGACTTTATTTAACTTTCCTATTTATGTACTGCATGTTAGATCTCCAGGTAGAATGTTTTAGTGGGAATATAGTTGCTATTGGATACTTGATATAACTAACAAGTTAGCATAGTACTTTATCGCCTGCATAGATTGCTTATAAATATTTATTATTTTTATAAAGTACATAATAAATCAGTTTCTAGATAAGACATTATTATTGGAATGTAAAATTCTTTCCAATGTTAACATGTAATAAAATCGAGATACCCTTTTATAAGTGCCAACATTAATGGGTCAATGAGTTTTTGATAAAACATGAATCCAAATAACTAGTAATTTGTTTAAAAAAATCAATAAATCTTACTTCCTTTTAGTACTGGGGGAGATTACTAATACTTCGCCCCAACCCATTCCATATCGGTCTTGTTGTTTTGGATTCCTTTAGCAAAAAAATGTACATGGACCTGTAAATTATTTCTTTTCTGTTGTAGGGTAAAAACATTTCAGTCTTTAAAATATACATAAAGCTCTAAGTACAGAGCATGAGCTTGCGACGCTAGTTCAAGTATAATAGTTCTTTCACCTTAAAAGCTTGGAATTTGCGACATTTTATTTTAGCGATATATTACATTACGAGTACATATTTAAATTTGGCATTATTATCTAAACATTTTAATAAAAACAAGTATAGTTAATTAAAACTTAAAATCCGTGTTTGATTATTTTTGTCCTGATTCGTCATGTCATAATTTGTGACCCTTGAGTACAGTAAAAACACTCCTCGGAATAGGTTTAGACCATTAATGATTAAGAAGGAGACTAAAGAACGCATATAAGTTACTTTATTATACCTTACACCTTATAATGTTATGAATACCTTATAATGTTATGAATGAGAAAGAGATCCCTTACCAATACTCGTGCACAGAAGGTGCCGATGGCTACATGATGACGTCACGCGTTAACTGACCGTACTATGCAAAGCGAGTCGCGATCGATGTTAGTAGGATAGGAAGTCACCGGCATACCTTCTGTCCGCGGTTAGTATAGAAGTTACCGAGGAAAGGGGCAAAACAGTACTCTTGACGTTAAAAGATTTGGTATTTCCCCGCTCCCTGCAAGAACACACGTCTACTAGCATTATCATTAGTTGACTATCAAAACATTTCAAACATAATAACATTTTAAATTACAACATCATTTAAGGTCATAAACCGCGTTTTCAGCCGGAGCAGAAGAAGGCAAAAAAAAAGCGCCAGCTAAAAACAAAACAGCCACAAATTACGAAAACATAGACTTTTCCAGTGCTTCCAAAACAAGTCAAGGTAAAGATTGGAATTTCAAAATTTCCAGTTGGAATGTTGACGGCATTCGAGCGTGGATGGACAAAGGTGGTTTAGAATATATACAGCACGAGAAGCCAGATATACTGTGTCTTCAAGAGATAAAATGTTCAAAAGAGAAGTTGCCGGAGTCTATCAAAAACGTACCCGGGTATCATGCGTACTGGTTATGCAGCGAACAAGACGGCTACGCAGGCGTAGGTATTTATACAACAAAACTGGCAATGAACGTACAATATGGGCTACAAGATGAGGATTTAGACAGCGAAGGTCGCATCATAACCGCAGAATACGAGCAGTTCTATTTAATATGTACGTACGTTCCCAACGCCGGTCGAAAGCTGGTAACTTTACCGAAAAGGCTTAAATGGAACGATGAATTCAGGAAACATGTTAAGTCACTAGATAAGAAAAAACCTGTAATTATATGCGGTGATATGAACGTATCACACAATGAAATAGGTAAGTTTCTTCTAAAAATACAGACTAGATAGGCACTATGCATTTATAATGCAATTTATTCATGAATAAATAGATCTTGATGGATAAATTCATTGTACTCTAGCAGCATAAGACTAGATTCTTATCAAACAGTAGATTTAAGACATTATTGAATTTAGTCTTTGAATTATAAGGTGGCAAACGAACAAGAGGCCACGTAAATTAGTCAAAATACCGAAGCTTCCGCTGCCTATAGACATTGACACGTGCGTGCGTTACTGAAAGTGAATATTTCCACTTGCAAAGCGTTCCCTTCGTCTATTCCCCTACCCTTCGTTTCCCTATGAGAATGGAAAGGTGGGGAAGGGAAAGAGGACCACAGTTAGGTTTTTGGTACGGACATTAAAAAACGAGAAATTGATTTCACTTGTGGCGTGTGGTCATAGTATTTCACATGGCTAGTCGAAACATTTCTAGTCTGTAAGTAAATTGAAAACGTTATGATTTCATTAAATTATTTTTTCAGATCTTGCGAACCCTAAAACAAACAGGAAGAACGCTGGCTTCACGGACGAGGAGCGCGCGGGCATGAGTGACTTGCTGGGCGACGGGTTCGTAGACACGTATCGGCTGTTATACCCGGACAAGACGAGCGCTTACACATTCTGGACTTACATGTTCAACTGTCGAGCTAAAAATGTTGGATGGTAAATATTCCTTACTTACAATAAGATAATTTTTTGTAAAATCGTGGATAAACAGCAAGAAAAAAGGTTCCTAAAGTGGGGAACTTTCTTCAGATTTGTTTCAATAAAAAAGATTTGAACAATATACTCAAAACTAGATGCTATGATTTAAAACTCATTTACAGAATTAGAGTACTTAAAGTTGACTAAGGATTGTGTCAAAGAAGCATCATCTAATTTTCGAGTTTATTTATTTTTGTTCTTTCAGGCGTTTGGACTATTTTATCATGTCGGAGAGATTAGTGACATCAGTTTGTGACAGCATTATTAGAGACTCAGTGTATGGAAGTGACCACTGCCCTGTTACCTTACTCCTACATCTGACCAGTGCAGACAAGCCTAAAGAATAAATTGGACTTTTTAAAACCACTGGACTGAACAATTTCAAAATTGATATTTTTTATGTTTCTTGCGCCTATAAGAAATAAAAGAGTTTGGTAGAAATTGTTTTTTTATTACATAAATATCTCATAGTTTTAAATGACTTGCATCAATAATAAATAAGGTATAAGGCACTAGTCCAGTAAAAGTAAAAAAAAAAACAAATGGATTTATATACTTATGAATATTCTCAAAAGATTGACATATTTGGCCCTTTTCTTCGATGTTTTAAATGTACCTGAAAGGATAATGGTAATTTTTATTCATTTTTAAAGTACAAAGCACAATATATTGCATATGTAGAATTCATGATACTGCCTGTCACCATTCAGATATCCATATTAATACTACAATACAAACACATGAAAATATGTGTAACTACTTAAAAATGATATCTATATTTACCTTAATAATTTTAGCAAATGCATCTCTTTGTAACAAAGAATATACAGTAGACAGACTGGATGCTGCATTGTATTGTAACTCTTTCAGACCAGAGCAGAACAAATCAATTCCAATCTCCAATCCAGTACCAAAATCACATTCATCCACTGCAATAGTGGCGTATGTTATCACTGGCTGTAATTGTGACAGTACTTCATCCTTTTCTTTTTGTGATGAACATGCTTCTAATTTAGTAAACATTTTCCTTAGATTTGCTATAATAAATAAAGAACTTTCTTTAGCATTATAGTTTACCAATTAGTATGTAGCATATGTTTACTTCCAGACTATCTATATTGAGATCTGTCAAGTATTTTAGAGATTGTAGTAAAAAACATCCCTCCATCCATCCAAACTTTCACATTTATAGTATGAAAAGCATATGATTCTGAAAATTAAGTTGAGGCAAACAATATAAAAATAACAATCTGTAAAGTAAAACTCATAAAAAGTATCTCCTGGTTGTTTTAGCAGCCAGATGCAATAATGCAATAGTGCGACGATTTAATTTCTTGCACTGCAAGAAATGTAGTTGAAGTGTAATTTAAATAAAATTGTTTTCTT
>DVQG01000358.1:0-15495 GCA_018231605.1 Papilio ambrax
ATAACCCTTGTTATATTCTATTCATGTTATTGTTTTCTCACAAATCTGAAGTGCTAAAGGTACTAAATGTGCGCACCGTACTAGTACAATTGGGAAAACCAAATGCACTTGCAGATGTCCGATTAAGCCCAAGACTAAAATTAACGGTCTATAAAGTCTGAAGTCTGCGGGAACTTACCACTCTTATGTCACTTATGTAGAACATAAAATATTGTTAGTTGTTTACTCTTACCACGAAGAATGATAATAGACGTTAGAAGTTATATAACAAATTTAGATATATTTACTAAAAAAAAATTACTCACCTGTAATAAAATGATGAGTTTGTTCTTTAACACATCGTGAAAAATAGTAACCACGTAGGGTCGCTTCAATATTGTGTGACCTGTAGTTACAAAATCCAAAACATCATATCCCACTTATTCATATTTTACATGACACAAAATCCATACATAATTACAATAGTTATAACAATTAAATAAAACTATTTAAATTGAATGTTTTCTTTTTACAGTTTTTGACAATTCTTTTTCGGGCCGATTTTAAGGCAGAATAAAAATATTATCAAACAACATGTATGTGTATGATCTAGATTTTACCAAAAAAAGCTGATGAAAGTTGATCGTGCAAAAACAAGGTATAAAAAGAAGAAGGAAAAAATAATCGCTCATCATTCCTTTAAAATCTCAAATTAAAATAAATAAACTCTATTAAAATGATCAAGATTTATGTATAATTGGTAGATAGGTTTTAGAAGGATATGGCAGTACCAATTTTTGGTAGAAAACTGTACAAAACTGTAAAAAATAAAAAACTACTAAAATTGCTACCAAGAGTAGAAAGAGAAAGTGACAATAGTGCAAATTACATTACAACATTGTTAATAATTTTTAATATCATATTATTACAAGGACTTCGTCTTCAAGAGTAGTTGTGTGATACGTTTAAAGTACAAGTAAGAAAAATGAATTTAGCTAAATCTTTATTTAGCTCTAGAGACCACGTAGGCTACGTTGGCCGAGAAGATCACGAACGTAAAATAAGTGCATCATTAGCCGATGACGACCCAGAAGATGTTATTGATACTATACGTGGATTAAATCTTGCTGAAGAATTGCTTCCAGCACCAGGCGGACCGTTTTCCTCCCTTACACAAAGTATGGTACCTCAAGATATAATGGCAAAACTAGCACAACCCGAGTCTGAAGGTCAAGGTGGTCTTCCGGATTATCGATTTGATGAGTTTGGTTTTTGTGTTGACGATGAAGAGGGTTCGGAAATATCGGACAAATTAACGTCAACTGCTATTCAAGAGGAAGATCATCATCGTCTCCAGTGGGAGTTCTATAGTAAGGAAATAAGTTTTTCCGAGAGTGAAGGTAAATTTTCGAAATCTGAAAAATTACAACAAATGGTAAAGGATGGCGTCCCTCATATGTTACGCCCACAAGTATGGATGCATCTATGTGGTGCAAATAAAAAAAGGGCAACTACAGAAATTACATATCATGAAATAGTAAGAGCATCTAGTGATGACGGATTAGTTACTAGTAAGCAAATTGAAAAAGATTTGGTCCAAATTTTGCCTAACAATGTGTGCTTTTCACATCCAACTAGTACTGGAGTGCCTAGACTTCGTCGTATTCTCAGGGCATTAGCCTGGCTCTATCCTGACATTGGTTATTGTCAAGGTACGGGAATGATTGCAGCGTCTCTCTTACTGTTGATGGAGGAAGAAGAGGCATTTTGGATAATGTGTACTACTGTGGAAGATCTGTTACCTGCATCTTACTACTCATCTACATTAATTGGCATACAAGCGGATCAAAAGGTGCTGAGAAGTTTAATTTCCACATATCTACCTGGCATAGATCAAGTCCTCAATGCACATGATATAGAGCTTTCTCTTATAACTATGCACTGGTTTTTAACCTTATATGCTAATGTAGTTCATATGAAGATTTTACTAAGAATATGGGACCTCTTCTTTTTGGAAGGATCTATAGTACTTTTTAAAGTTACTCTTGCCATGCTTAAAATAAAGGAAAACAGATTTACAGAGATTTCAAACTCAGCCCAAATATTTAATGCTTTATCTGATATACCTGGTGAAATAGATGATGTAAATTTACTTATAAAGACAATTGAAGAGGTTTGTGGTGACACATTAAGTTCTGCATTAATTGAAACACATAGAAGAAGACATTTGGCATATCTTATGGCTGATCAGGGTGCTTTAGTTGGTAACCCTAGTGCAGTTCCCAATTTGCCAAAACAGCATCTTCAAAGAAGACAGATAAAAAAAAGCAAATCAGTAATACAAACTATATTATTTGGTGATGATAGTAACAATGAAGATGCTGTATCTAAAAATGTAAAGCAGACTGAAATCCTTGTAGACCTTAGAGAAGCCATATTACAGGTGGCTCGTCATTTTTTAACTCTAGAGCCACAACTGCAATCTGAAGTTCAATTAACAGCAGACTATACAATGCAAAGCCATGCTGCAGATCGAGAAAGGTATGTAAATGTATCAAGAAGTAAGAGAAGACGGGCCAAGGCATTGTTGGACTTTGAAAGAAGGGATGGTGATGAGTTAGGCTTTAGGAAGAATGATGTAATTGAGGTAATCAGTTCTAGAGATGAGCACTGCTGGATTGGAGAGCTCAATGGCCTAAGGGGATGGTTTCCAGCTAGATTTGTGACATTTTTAGATGAGAAGGGTGTTAAATACAGCAGAGCTGGTGATGACTCCATAACAGAAAAAGCTGCACATTTGGTAAGAGGAGTTTTGGCACCTGCTTTCAAACGAGTTTTATTACATGGAATTAAAAAACCAAGTTTCTTAGATGGACCCTGTCACCCATGGTTATTTATTGAAGAGGCTTCTTCTAGAGAGGTTGAAAAAGATTTCAATTCAGTTTACAGTCGTTTAGTTTTGTGCAAAACATATCGACTGGATGAAGAAGGCAAGGTTTTAACACCAGAGGAGTTGTTGTATAGATGTGTCCAGGCTATTAATTTGTCCCATGATAATGCTCATGCTCAAATGGATGTTAAACTAAGGACTCTAATTTGCATGGGATTAAATGAAGAAGCCTTGCACTTATGGCTTGAAGTTTTATGCTCTTGTGTAGATGTTGTCCAAAAATGGTATCATCCTTGGTCTTTTATAAATTCACCTGGATGGGTTCAAATAAAATGTGAACTAAGAATACTTTCACAATTTGGATTTAATCTTAACCCTGAATGGGAATTGCCATTGAAGAAAGATACACAAAACCAACCTTTAAAAGAAGGTGTCAGAGACATGTTAGTAAAACATCATTTATTTTCATGGGATTTATAATTACATATGATATACTTTATTACTAAAATGTCAGTCAAGTCATAAGGAGCTAATTTTTAAGACTTAGAATTTGACTTCTTTCATTTATTTGATCTCAAACTGAGGAAAAACCAAAAATTGTGATCCCATACATAATTCTTAATTTTCTTTCATTGTCTAAGCTTTTATTGTTCTGTAATATGATATAATGTCATCATATTTATTTAGATTTAATTATAGTCAATTGTAATTTCATGTGTATTGTACTTAAAATCTTCAAAGGACCTAATTTATTTGTAATTATCTGTTAATGATTATTATTTTAAAGTTTATTGTAATTGTTAATCTTAGAATAAATTTATGTTCTCAGTTATACCACTTTATTTTGAATTTACTATAATTTCAATAAAAAGGGATACATTCGAATTTTGTCATTTTAATTGATGTTTCTTGTATGTGATAACATCGACAAGTAAGAGATAAATAATACGAAACACGCTATAAAATTATGTTTACTGTAATTAACTAAAATAGCTTGAACTGAAGATAGAAGCAAACTAACACTTTATTTCCATGCAAAAGTTTTCAACTTTTAAGTGTAGTTACTACGTATGTGTTATATTTGACGTAGTAACGGTTTTAAATAAAACGTTTGTAATAAAAGAGCTACCTAGGAAGTTCAATTATGACTTTTATTAATAGTTCTCGTAATAATAGTAATATTCGCAATTCATTATAAACATTTTTCCAATTAAAGAAATATTTACTCTTTAACTTTATTTATCCAATTTGCTCTTTGATTTTCAAGTTATGTATATTGCAACACCAACATAAACACATGAAATGTCAGGTTGACAGGTGTCGCTCTTTCTATTTCTCTTCAAAATCAAGAAATCCAACGTGCTTGTTCTCTCTGAGCTAAGGCCACTAGGCGACTTGCACTAAATAATTAAAAAATGGCATCAAAGGCTGAATTAGCTTGCGTTTACTCCGCTCTCATCCTAGTAGATGATGATGTTGCAGTAACTGTAAGTACAATATCGTAATTGTAAATTATGGATAGGTTCTAGTCCAAGTTTATATCCAGTAAAATCCGCTAAATTAAGCAATTGTTTTTTCATAACATAGCTTTAAATTTACGGTTAGTTTAATCTCTGGGTGGATGTTCATTTATTTTTGTGATTAGGGTTAATTTTTCACGTAAACATGTTTCTCTTATAGGGTGAGAAGATCTCCACCATACTGAAGGCTGCCGGCGTGGATGTTGAGCCCTATTGGCCGGGATTGTTCGCCAAGGCTTTAGAGGGTGTGAATGTACGTGACCTGATCACGAACATCGGCTCAGGTGTGGGAGCCGCACCCGCACCAGGCGGCGCTCCAACCGCAGCGTCCGCAGCCGCGCCATCCTCGGAACCCGCCAAGGAAGAAAAGAAGGAGGAAGAACCTGAAGAGTCTGATGATGACATGGGCTTCGGTGAGTTTAATATTTTTTCATTCTATACTTAGTTTCTATTCATCTTGTTGTTTTCCACTTAGCATGAAAATTGTTTAATATGTCTATTTAAATTCACAGTATAAACATATATTCAGTAGCCCACTTTGTACTGTATAAATTACTAGCTTTCGCCCGAGACTCCGTTTGCGTGGAACAAAAAAAAACAAAAGCAAGTGCCTGTGTGTTCTTTTAGACTATCTGCTGATAAAAAATGTAATTTTTTCACTTGTTGATTTAAAAAAAAGTAACCTCATGGTAATGATCAGTAAATATTTTACTCTTCATACAAATATTTACTAGAAAGATATATTTTGATTATGGTAAAGTTATAAAAAGGCTAGTTAATAAATTACAATGCAGGTTGCAATGTTTCATGCTAAGTTTTCAATGATGTTTAGCATGTATTAGCTTCAGAATTAAAAATGATTGACAAAATATATTACTGAGAAACTTTATATCAATGCCAGTATCATGCATTGCAAAAGAACAAAACATTAATATATTTCCTTTTGTTTCAGGTCTGTTTGACTAAAAAGCTTTACCTTAACACTGTGGTATTCCATTGTTAAGCTTCATGAAGCTTATTTAGTTGTAAGGAAATAAAACTTTATAAAAAAAAGTTAAATAACTGAAACTTGTTTTTTTTTTTTTCATTATTGTGTTAATGGTATCCTAAAGAAATTACCATTCAAAATCTTTAAAAGATTGTAGCCTTTTTTGTTGAATTTTAAATTTAGGACCTGTCCCACCAAATTGAAAATAACAGTAAAATATGTGATTGAAATATCAGACTTTGTTACCTCATCTAATAGTACCATCAATTTTAAGTTATCTTGAGTTTTTTAACATGACTAATATAGAAAAATGGTAATAAAATGTAGGTACTGTATGTAAATAGATAAAACTAATACACTGATACCAAAATATGGAACAATTTAAACACAAATGTATTGATGTATAAATATCTTTAATCTATGGTCTATTCTTATATTTAAAAAAACAAAATATTATCCCCACATAGCTCGCTGGACTCCTGACAGTTTGTTGTAGTCTGCTAAGTGGCGCCAAACAATACGACTCATACGCCATTCTGGCACAATGCCCCGAGGCCTGAAATAAAAATAATTACATTGTAAATATCTAAAAACTATGTATTAATTTGTGTAGCAAAATAAACGGCAATGCTGTTCTACGTCCCGTGAGTTAGTATCCCTATTCAAAGCTAATTCGAAAATTAAAAATGAGCTGTTGATACTAACCTGGATGTAATAACACATCTGTTATTAATCCTCAAAGGAATTGCGTTCATCTCAAACTTATTGATATCTTTATCAGCAAGCTCTCTGATTTCCACTGGCAGCACATCATTTCTTCTCATAGCATTAATTCTGGTTCTTTCCAAAAAGTTTTCAGCGCTCATTCGTCTTCTTTTGACATCACGGATCATAAGCCAATTAGCCCATTTATTTCGGACTTGTTGGAACTGTAATATAATTTGATAGTATTTTATTTAATTACCAAATTAAATACCTTAATGATTTTAGCCAGATGGTATTTAAAATACTAGAATGTGTTGTTAAATCATACCCCATAACCTGGAACTGATTGAGACTTCCAGACAAACTTTCCAACGTTACTTATGTTTAAATTCATATCTGAAAAAAATTATAACCACCCAGTGTTTCGAATTGTATTAGAACATAATTTTTAACTTCAATTCCAATTTACTCTTTACGCCAACCTCAAAAACACAATTTGACATTTCTATTTTTTAGTTTTATAACATCAGTTCGTTATGAAAAAGAAATTACCCAACTGCCACCTGCAACCTTACTCTTTTCAGATGATAAAAGAAGCTTTACTTTTCCTATAAGTTAGTTTGTTCTGTAATTAAAGACGAATTAAGATCCGCCGCCTTTTTTGAAGTTGCTGTGAGGTGAATATAAATTACTTATTTTAATCTATTTTCTTATCGTACTTTTAGTAAAATGGTGGGTAATCTGTAAACAAGCACGTCAAAAGAATGTCAAATTAAGTTTAAAAACAAACTGAAAACTGATACTTTTGTAGTTGTACACAATATTTACATATTTAAAAATAGTAAAAGCTTGCGATCCATTACGACATCGATTATTGTAATTTTTCAGTTATCTAGTTTCTTCCACCACCTTGTGAATTTCTAAAAATGAGCAGGAAGAGACAAACTTCGCTGAGCGAAAACTCGGAAATTAGCCAAAAGAGATCAAGAAATTCTGAGGTAACTTATCTTCAGAAAACCTTAGAGGAAAGTGGACTTATCTTAAAAGATCCACCCGAAAAAAATATAGCGAAATTCGAAACAATTTATCTAATACGTAACATTAAAAAGAATCTTCAAAAACATTTTGACTACCCCAGAAATGCTTCAGAGTTCATTGCAGATTTGACTAAAAAGTGTGAAGATCTTGTGACTTTTAAACATTACTTATTTCCGAATGTTGTAAAACTTGTAGATAATGGTTTAAGTGAACATTTGATTAGTGACAGTGTATTGAAGATATTACTTGGCGTGCCAATACTGCAGCACAAGTTAATAGATTATGTATTTTCAAGGGCCACTGATTTGGCTGTTGAATCAAATTGCCTGCCTTGGATACAAATGATTTTAAAATGTATCTCATCATTAGACTGCATAGTTAACAGTGAAGCAATGGCTACACGTCTTATTGATTTGCTAGAAATTTCTACGGAAAAAATGGTACGCCTTGAGATAATAACATCCATTCCTGATATTTTAGGTGATCAAGAACATAATAATGTAGCAATTGAGTTATGTAGAATATTAAGCCAGGATCATGATCTGATACCTGCTGTTCTGGATTGTGTTTCAAATCTTTGTCTCTCTGATGAGCAGTATGAAAAAATTCAAGAGAAAACTTTGAACATTCTGCTCAGTTTGTCTAAATGCAGTTACTTCCCATGTTTTGTTAAAGTTCTACTTATGCGTGGTAGAATGAATGAGAGTGGGTACTTGAAAGCTGTACAAGGATTAAGGAATGCTATAAGTTGGCCTACAACATTGGCATCCCTCCAAGAGATTGCTTCAAGTCAAGTACTTACAGCAAATGCTATAAGGAATTCTATGGTATCGTGTAAGCTGATATCTAGTGCATGGTTAAAGGTAATCACAAATTGTAAAAGTAGTACAGATCACAAACCATTTGATTTTATTATTGTCCTTATTTTATATTCAACTTCTGAAGAAAGACAAAAGCAATTGGAAATTTTATTGAAGAAACAAATCAAGTTAAACATTATGAAGGAGAATTTATTAGATGATGTGTTTGAGAAATACAAACCAATTTTAATCAATTATCTTAAAGACTTGATTGGTTTGACAAATACTTTTCTTAAATCTAAAGCAGATCCCATTGTACAGTCATTTGCTTCTCACATTTATATGTTGATGTTATCACATTTTGATGAATATTGTCAAACTATTGTTGCTGAGCTTCTTCAGTTAGGTTTGTATTGTAAGCCGGTTCTTGTGAACATACTTGAAATATTGAACAATGTTGCCGCCAAAGATATATCATTGCTAAAGCCGCAGTGCTTACAAATGCTTACATTACTAGACAGAATGGATGATATGTCATTAGGAGAAATACGGTCAGTGATGAATTTGATCTGTGCCCTCGCATACAAGTGTGAGAACTCCCTTATTCGCGATGATATTCACATGATTATAAGAAAAGAACTAAGCAGCTCCAACCTATCAATAAAAACACAAGGAATCCTTGCTGGTGTTCATGCTGTGAAATATCTAATGACAAGTGGTTATAATGAAGATGATACATCACAATTAACTGATAATATCAGTTATACATCATTTTCTCATTTATCAGAAGTTGATCTTCGAGAAGCAGTCCAAGTTATTGAATTAATAAATCGGAGCACCCAACATTTTCCTGAAATGATAGCTTTTTACTATGATGAATTGTGTTCTATCATTAGTTCTGTAGATCATATTAACAGAAAGTTTTTGGCAGGGTTGACTGATTCGGTTACTAACGATTTAGAAAAAAGTTTTATTGTTGACTCTATTGAGTTAGAAAGAATAGGTGAAATTAAGTTATCAATGCAATACTCTTTGTTAGTGGAGAGTGATGTCGACCAATTAATAGCTATTAATATTGCTGGATTAGCACTTAATAGTAAAGGGAATGTTAGTGTTGCTATTTTATCTCCATTGTTCAAACTTGTCCAAACTTTGCGTTATAAGCAAGATCAAGGAAAACTCACTAGTATAGATGCACTGCTAGGGTGTCCGATTGTTATGCCAAAGGTAAATATTGATGAAGTTAAAGAAATGGAATTTAATACAATTTCTTCTATTATAGATTGTTTACTTTATTGTGTAAATTGGTTAAGGGAGCTACTCAATGCATTTGCAACACAAACTGATTTAACTCTAAGAGTACATATGTTCAAGAGAATAGCTAATATTGAAGAAATAGAAGATTTGATTGTTAAAATACTAACAATATCCAAAATATTTTATAAGCCACCAAAATATATTTTATACAGTCATAATGTCAGTTGCTCTGGAAAAAAACCTACAACTTCACAGAAAAAACAGAAGTTGAATGACACAACTTTACCTGAAACTGTACGATCACAAGTTACTCAGGAACATCCTTCAGTTAAAAATCAACTTCAACTTATGCAAACTTTACCTCTCCGGAAAATGAATTTGAATTTAATTAATTTACTAAATATTGATCTTCAAGAGGGTAGAGAAATGGTAAAAAGTTTACAATTTTTATTGAAATCTATTAAACAATACTTGGAAGAAACATTACTATCAAAAGTTAAAAGACACACTTTTCTATCAAAACAAGAAACTAGTAAAGTACATGATGCCAAGAAGGCAGAAGAGTGTGCAAACTCAATGAACAAAACCCTACCAAAGTTAATGAACCATGTGAATACCATTACAAGCTACTTGGATAAAAATGTTCTTCAAATGACTGAAATTGATTATTCTATGAAAACTATAGAGTACCTTAGCTGCTTAGAGATTATTTATAACATTCTAACTATTTATTTCAAATGGATTGGCTTTAAAAACCAGCACAATACTTTACTCAAGACTTCTTTAAGAACAGTAGCCAGTACTGAGTCCAAAGATACAGTGTCATTAAAAGATTGTGTCTTAAATATCGCTAAATATTTACAGAAACATGAGAAATATTGTGTACAAATTTCAATAGCTGCTGCATTACTGGAGTTTCTAAAAGTTTTACAGGAGCATTGTAATGATACACAATTGTCTAAAATCTTAAGAAATGTTGCCTCAAACTTTTTATCTACACAATGGAAAACACCTGATGGTACAATAGAAAAAGGACTTTTGTTCAACCAAAGTATAGATAGGCTAGCAAGCACATTCTTAATTAATAACGAAATTGTGACTCTTAAAACAATAACGATGGAACTGGCAGCTGATATTCAACATCTTAAAAGTAAAAATGACACACTCAGCACATTTAAATCCATCAATAAAGGGAATTTTCCGGTTCTATACAGAAATTTAGGCAATGCACTATGTGAAGTAACAAAGACTCATTTAAACCAAGGTTTGAGTAATTCTGAACATCTAAATCTTTGGAAAGATGTGGCTACCATAATGAAATGTATGTCTGATATTTCGAAAAGTCTTGAAAATAGAAATAATTTATCTGCATTCTTAAAAAAGTCTATACCAATTATTAAAATGTTTATATCCCAAGGTCTACCTATAATAGAAGTGGAATTTAAAAGTAACACTGAAGAAATATTGGAAATTTTAAAACTCCTCCAGCAATCAACAAGGTTTTTACAATCTTTATGCTGTCACTCAAGGTTGAAAAAAGATACAGTGCTAATGAGTAAAGTTCCATATATCAGGCAGTTGCTTGAAACTTTAATCTACAAAGTAAAAGCTGTATTAGTGGCTAATAAATGTTCAAAAGCATTCTGGTTGGGTTTCCTAAAAAATAAAAACATTCATGGTGAAGTAATTCAAACACAACAAAGTGAGGAAAGTGAAGACACAGTCGAAGACTGTGATGATCAGCTTCCAGAAGATGAAGAGATAGACGACAGTGATGATGATATATTAGAACCAGACTCTAAAAGTGTTAGTGACATAGTTTAAAGTGATGTTATGGCATAAAAAACTAAAAAAAATGAATGTCTTTCATTATGTAAAGCCTGCTGATATACTTTGTTTTAAATAAACAGTTGAACTGTAAAGTTAACTTACAATTTAGAAAAAATTGAGTAAACCATAGTCATTTTCCCTTTACACATGCATTTAAACAAAACAATGTGTGAAGGTTAAATCCTTGCTTTTAGATTAAGCTTTCACAATCTCCAGTTAATTTTTTCCTTGATGAAAGTATGATCCATTTCTTTCCGATTTGTTTAATTTTCAGGTAGATTGGAATAAAATCACAAGTAAGGTTTTAAAGTCAGTTTTTATTGTAAAGTACACTTAGTACAACCTCTGAGGTGGGCCCATGGTAGATTTCATATGTAGCGACCTCACATTCTGCCAGTGCTTTTTCAATAGAGAAACGAGGAAGTTGATTGACAAATGGACATTTTGTGCCAACTCATCAGGTGTCATATCCACATGGCCCACCGCCACAGAAAGGCAGAGTACCTGTAATTATAATAAATGTTTCAACCTATACTGATATTATAAAGAGGAAAGATTTGTATTTTTGTACATATTTGATTCACACAAAAAATAAGGGACCAATTTCAAAAATTCTTTCACCATTAAAAAGCTATGTTATCAGTGAGAAACCTAGGCTATATTTTGTATTATTTACTTAATTTTACGCGGGCGAAGTCGCGAACAACAACTAGTATTCACTAAAGTAGCTGTTTGTTACAAATCGTAAACACATTTTTTAATACACTTCATAAAGTAAAAACTATTTAAAACCTAATTTTACTTAAATACTTATGAAATTTCATTACTTGCTTAAAAGGAAAGTTTGTTTACCTTCTTCATCTGGAATTTGATGGTAGCCTTGACTTCATCAATCTTCTGAGTCATGGACTCTTGGTGGGAGAGAAGACCAGGGAACTTGCCAGCCTTGTTCAAACCGGGACCAAGCAGACGCGGGATCTGTTTGATGAGTGATTCCGATGCAAGGAAAGCATCAAACCTGGAAAATACATTATTTATATTATAACATTTATTAAAAAAAAGTGCCTTTCAAGCACAAAGTTTTAAGTTCAGAAAAGTTTTAAGTTAACATTTAGTAACCCACAAATGTTGATAAAGTTTTGCCAAAAATTATTTTAATGGTATTTATTGTTTTAAATCTGGTTTGTTTCAATAAAAAATAACATATTAAGAAAAAACTTACTTCTTGGCCAATTTCTTGACAAGTTTTTTGTTCTTGTTAAGCTTCTTTAGAGCCTCAGCATCCATGCATGGCACTTCCAACTGCTTAGCCTCATCACAGTGCTGTTGGTCTCCAAGAACACAAACTTGCATCTTTGGTCTCGGAATGTACTTGAGCCTAAAAAGTAATATATAATAATTATAATACTCTATTATACTAGCACTTTTTAATTTTCAAATGATAATCAGTGTGGTGTTTTGACATCATTGGTCAGGTAATACATGCAAAAAGCATCATTTAGGATTTGTGCTCTTCTAGAGACTAACGTTTTAAATTTAGATTTGTAAAAAATTAAAAGTATGTGCTAGTATTTATTGTAAAATAAAATAATATGTACCATAATTCTAAACTACTAAAATCTCAATTTACAGCTCATACCTCAACCACATTCCTGAATAGCATCACGGAACCTTTATCTATTTCGGTAAGCCAATGGCATACCTACCCAATATTTTAGGACTCAGGGTTAAAGTCCCGTCAGATAAGCTGACTCCCTGTCCAGATACATTTTAGTGGACAATTACTAACACGTGGATAAGTTGCACTTGGTAGTACAAATAATGGATAAACAATTAAGAGATGGATCATGTCCACGAAAATGCTCTTTCCAGGTAAACATACTTGACAGTGCCGGAGAAACGCTTGTCCTTCTGGGGGTCATAGTTCTTCAGACCGATTTGCAATTCAACTGTTTCCAGGAAGTTACGCTTCTTGTCTTTTGAGGACTGGAGAACGGCATTTACGCACTCATAAAGAGTATCACGCGACACTTTCGACCTGAAATTATTTTGAGGTTAAATTTTGAGATAAAAAGTATTTCACATAAATATACAGATTAATATAAATGTTTTACTATTTGTTGTTCATAATCAAAATAAATCATATAGTAAGTTAATAGATTATCAAGATTTTTTAGAGTTAGACTTACATTTTGAAAGGAATAACCTCCCCTCACTTTAACGTCACTACTCGAAAGAACGCAAAGGAAAAAGGATGTTAAGTTGACAGTCACAACAGATAAGTTAGTGACATTTATGACCAAAGAGTATGTACAGGCGAATTTTTGGACTGTCATACATACGAAACAATCGAATCTTACCAAAAGTAAAGTTAAATGGATGGACGTTTTTGTTAGTAAGTTTCCAACGGATCTGGAAGAAAATTAGCTCGGAGAAATGTTCAACTGAAATTATTCTAATAATTCCGAGAAAACCAAGTCTCTTGTAAAAGCTACATATTTTACAAATAATTTAATAAGATTGTAACTTTCGCATATACAATATTAGTAAGATTTACATTTTTTTAACTATACTGATTTAATGTGACATAATTTGAAATCGCGATACATATTTCGATAAATAAGCACTGCTATCGAGGTACTCAGGACGATAAAAATAATAAACTCGTTACTTGCAATGAATCTTATTTATTTAAAACGTGTATAATACAGATTTACTTTTCGCAAATACATTGTTTTCTTTATAGCTAAAATTATAATAATTTTAAATTATATAATGTAACATATTATATAATTTAAAATAGTGTCGCATATTTATTAACTTTACGTTCTTTATCAAGGGCTAATGAATACGGAGAAGCAGGCTGTGGATATCGTTGTTCTACCAGGTACCAACTTTCGCCAATTAGTGATGTATCATTTAGCCACCATCCAAACTTAAAAATAATAGGTTTTTAAAAATTGTATTCGGTTCTATCAATGTCATTATTTAATTATTATAGAATAAACGAACCTCATGGCAAGACGTGGGAGGAATTCTGTACATGTCACATGGACCTACGGGTTTTAACAAACCCTTTCTCTTCATGTCTAAAAATCGTTCAAATGAACCGTATGCGAAACCATTTAATCCTCGATGATTGTCTTTGTCGCTATATGTCTTAGACTATAACAAAAAACAACAAATTCATTCAAGAATAATAACTAAATTCTAAAACTAAGTATAATAACAGTTTTTTCAATGGTAGTTGAAAGTAATTTGGAGTTTTGTTTAAAATTGGCGGGCAGCCCTATCCTTTGAATTTAAAAAAAGACCCTTAATTCCAAAAATATACATTTCAAGTAGAGAAAAAGATAAAATATTACAAGTTTTTTAAACAACTCCTTAACTTCAGTTTCTGCCATAGGTTCGTGATAGTCCTCTTTCAATATATCCTTCATATAATTTTGTGGACCACACATTGTATTTCCGAAGAATTCCATTTTTGCAATGGAAACTTGAACCTTAAAACTATGATAATCTTATAATGCAATATCAAAGTGCAATATAAATATGAAAGTTCGAATAAATGTGTCACAGGAATGTGATTATTCTGTTGTTATTATTTTCAGTATGTTACAAAGTACTCTGTGGTTATTAAACAGGAGTTTTTTTTTATTATTATTTGACACATTGCCAGTTTTAATTTGAAGACGGAATGTCACTTAAACCAAGTACATACTTTTTAGTCTAGTTTTAAATGGTTTTATAGCTTTGGCATGGGTTTTAAGGTAGATTTTTATTGAGAGACCCATGGTCCTGTTAGTCCCGGATTAAGCTAGCGCAGAGCCTGTAGAAAATTCTGTCTAGGGGCCGTTAGTTTGCTTTAGGTTCTCAAGTTTAGGGCAAGTTTAGGGTATTTAATAAAACAAAACTATTAATTTTAATTAAACATTCGAATTAAACACTTTTAAACAAATTAGAACATTAACGTTAAAAAATCGTAAATACCTACGCATTTTTACTCTTTAGAATTACGCAATTGAGTTTTACATTTTCAAGTGGAAGAGAAGTGATATTTTATGCTACTATCTAAATAACTATCAGGCGTTGGAGCGCGGGGCCCCAAATTCACAGAGCTCGTAGCATTTGCTACTCTTGGTATGTGGCTAATCCGACACTGCTCTTAGTGGTCCTAATATTAGCATTTACCTCTATCAATCTGCAATTTCGAAAATGAAGCCGAGCAAGACCTCAATAATTGTCCGTTTTATCACTCTCTGGCGATGGTGACTATGTTAAAAATAAATATGTTCTTCAAAAATATCACGAAATCAAAAAGCCTCCGATTGATATCTGGCAACTCTTAGTCACTTTTAGAAAGAGACATATCTGACACTTGTAGCTCTCTCACTCGATTCAATTTCATTTTGCGTACAAAAAGACTCTTATGCCCTTGGCATAAGGTTTTATTTTATTTATTTTAATTGCAAGATGTACAGATAGAAC
>DVQG01000359.1:0-15494 GCA_018231605.1 Papilio ambrax
ATGCGAAAGTTTAGATGGATGGATGGATGGATGTTTGTTAGAGTTTGTACCCTAAACGGCTCAACGGATCTTGATGAAATTTGGCATAGACGTAGAGGATAGTCTGGAAGAACACATAGATTGCTCAGTTTTGATTATTTTAATTCTACGCGGACGGAGTCGCGGGCGAACGCTAGTGGTTTTATAAAGATGGCGATTTAGCACACTTTGTTAAACTAATTTGATCCAATAGATGGCGTTAGTTGTATTTTTTTTACATGAAAATTTCTTGTTATTATTACTCATAAACTTTGAAAGTTAATTAAGAAATGATTTTATAGCTTAAGCACTCATAAAGTCGATTTACAAATTGAAATTAGCGTAAAGGTATGTCCTGAATGAAATGAAAAACTTTTCATAAAATGTCCGTAATGTTAATTATGCTTGGTCAACTGGAACTAAACAATAAACCCTATACTTCGGTGATATTTTTAATATCATAAAGTCGCATATAATTTACATGTCCGAATATTATTACAGTACCTATGGAATTGCATCAACATGCATTTTAATGCAGTTTTATTATTGTGCAATTAACAATAATGTATTGTTATGGTCAATCAATACTAAATACAGGAATGCTACACATTATAACATTTTTTGAACAAAAATTTAAATATTTTTAAAATTTTTATTGCAGACACAAGATGTTAATGCTTATAGGCATTAGTACATAAGACCTCATGATAAGAGAAAATGAACTACGCATCGATCAACGCTAAACAATCTATCCTAGACTTGTGGTTGTGTGAATCCGCTATTAGGAATAGCATGAACCATATCTACTCACGCTACTACGTTATTCGGAATGCTTACAGGAAATGTTAGCAAATTCAACAGAGAATCATTAAAAAAAACTCGGTATTACATGCCAGATTTCGTAATGACATTCAAATGATTCCAAAGTCTTAACAGCCTTAAGCTCAAGTAGATTAAAGGTACCAATATGTCTTTTTACAAGTGGGATCGCTTTTAAATGTCAAAATATTTTTTGTTCCCCTTAATTATTACAAGTACATATTATTATTGATATAAATTAAATTGTCTTAAATGTCACCTGTGTATACCTTGCACTCAAAATTATACATGTTTTCTATGTCTCGGGACAATCATTTGAATTTGTAAACTTTGTAAGGATCTAGCTGGTTGTTAGAATTTTAAACTATGTTAATATTTTATGTCATTTATTTATACTCTTCAAGAAATAAGATATATAAAACATTTTAGTTTTAAACTATTAATTGTAAAATTTAGTATTAAAAATTAATACTGTAAGCAAGCTGCTATTTGTTGAAACATCCTCGTGTATTGAATATTTATCTATGTAATAAAATTAATAAAAGAGTGAGCGTCTGTGGCGCAGTAGTTAAACGCTTTACGGACCGAAATATATGTGTTCAAGTTCGACCCCCAAGACTACGACAATGCGATTTAGATTTACGAGTTTTACGTAATTTATACGAAGTTCTTACGACATGCTACAGAAGAAAAGCTCATATTGGCGAAGAAATTGAAAGTGTGAAATCGACCAATTCACAGTAGGTCAGCGTAGTTGAGTATGACCTTGTCACCTAGAACTTGAGTAGACTCCGAGCTCCGGGAGTGTCCCATATATAACTCGACGACAACAATAATCATAAGTCGCATACAAAGAGGACTAAAGTAAAGAAGATATGTTTTTTTATATTGTTTCCAGAAATAAAAATCTTTAATAATTAATAACTTGTAAACTAGAAAGCCTGTTTCAATACTTATATAATAATCACCAATTAAAATACCTTCATAGTAACTGCACTTCTTGTAAGCGTTTCTTAGAGTAAAAAAGATGCAAAAAAGATGTAAAAAAGATTTTGCCGACAAAAGCACATCATTATAAACAAATAAGCGGATTCAAAAAGAAAATTGCAGTTGTTGCAAATGGTACTAATAAGTTATATAATTATAAAAGTAAAAAGAGGATAAGAAACCCGTTTAATACTTTAACTTGTAAAATTGTATACTTTTTATTGCTTTGTTCTTCGTATCTATCGGCTTTCTAGCTGCCAATAAAATGCCTATTGTGTAAAAATTCACTGTAACAGGGTGTTAGCGGCGATTCCTGGAAACTTATCTACTTACTATAGTGTGTCATTGTTTTCGCGCGGCTCTAAAATAAAAGCATTCATTAAGTTTTATTGCCCTAGCTGCAACTTAAATAGTATTAAAAATGTTAAATAAAAATTGTAAAATGTTTATCGTGGAATTTCTAATGAATAAACGCTGCATATTTTGGTTTAATTTCTGGATAAAGATTATTATTAGGATAATAATTTTTAATTTATGACTCCTTTTTGTATCTTTCAAACTAAATTTGTAAACTTAATCTTCTTTTTGGTATTGATGTTTTTATGTATATTTTTATAAAGTAAGAGTTTTATTTTATCATAACAATTAATTTGAGACGAAAATAACATAACTGAACAATTCAGTTGAATGTTTTGGGGTTATTACTTTAACTTCGAGACATATAAGTATAAAAATAAGAACAATTAGATCACAAGGAATTAACCCAAATACAATGTAACTATGATAGGTGATATACTTAATTGTCGATTAATTTCAGTGTGTTCTCGTAATGAAAGTTGGCAAAGTTTTGTGTTGTGTTTACACTCCATGTGCCTCGTAAAATATCATGAATGATACAGTTCGCGGCGAGGGGATTAACACTTTGTTATTAGGCCACTTTGCCAGCTATTATGTTCTATGGAAGTTTTATTGTTACGAGTTTATACGAACTATGAAAAATGAAGTTCTTTTTACGTATATGTGCGCGTGTAAAGCTGTACACATTAAAATGTTTTTAAAACTTATACTGTTAATTGTCGATTACAAATTATAATTTTTAAGTTTTTTACTTTACACTGAACGAACACGGTAAACAGAAATGTGATGTAATTTTGTCATGTCTGAATTTTACAATAGGGTAACATTTAATCGACTGCTATAATACACGGTGGGGGGGTAACTCGTTTATTTTTATTGTCATTGTTTTTTATCTTTAACTTAATGTTGTTTAGGATGAAAAATAATACTTTTAACACAACTTATCAGTTGTGTAGTTACTTAAATAAATACATCGGAAGCTTTTTACTTTGTATATTAGACATGTCATTTTTAAATTCAAAATTGTCCATTGATGACGAGTTAGTCGTACTAATGTGTAAAATAAAATGTTAATAAAATTCCGAGAAAAGTTATGTTTATATATTTTTTTTATAAATAAACTTATGCCTTATTTAATAGATTGAAACAAAGGGTCTCTTTAGACAATACAAACAGTGTTTGTATATGTTTTTAATATTCTGTATGTCATATTCGGGTGCTTACAAATCCGTCAGATTTTAAAGTTAAATTTGACGACTAGTTCTAATTTTTTCTATGTATGAATATAAATATTTCTAATGAAGGTAAGCTTTGTCGTCGCAATTATAGTAAAAATGTTTGCTAAATTTAAAGGGCCTAGATAATATTAGTAGGAAGTAAGGGAGCGAATGTTAAGTGGCGAGGGGAGCGGACGTTGGAGCGATCGGTATAGTCCGAGAAAATCGATTTTCCACCCCTCATAGTTTGCATGGCCTGTCCGGCCGAGCTACGCACTTTTCTTCTTCCCTTAAAATAATAAAAAAGTTGTATTTTGCCTTGAATGTACTATTTTACAGAAAATGATACTGTATACTAGCTTATAATTATAAAAATACTATATATACGTTATAATAAGTATTATAAAATAAAATAATTTGTACAATAATAAAACAAGTTTTCTTTTATAATACGTTTTAAGATGCATAACATGTTCATTTAGGTGATGTTGAGTATGAGTCGAATTATTATAGTCTCGTCTTAAAAACTTGTTTATTATTGCTTGTTTCAATGTATATGTAGTAACCAATTATATGCATAATAAATAAAAATTGAAAAAAACATTGAAACTTAGAAGTACACACGTAAATTAATTATTTGTCAAACCTTGAATTTATTTATAACAGGTTTAAGTATACTTACATGAAATGATCGGTGTTTAGGTCATTGACTTAACCCCAAAAAACAAGAGAAGTTTTCATATTCACGTATACAAACTTTATAACAAAAGCAAGTTCTCCATTTTCCAATATTAGTGATTAATAATTAGTAATACCATTATTAAAATGGCGTATATTGATTAAGGTAAACTATTTATTTATGTATCATATTATTGAGTGTGCAATTTGTAGATTAATACAAACTCCTTACAATTATTTAAAATGAGATTTAAAATTTAGAAAATTTTGTCGAAGGGTCGGTCCGCCCGCATCGTAAGGGTGGCTGATATCGCCATCCCACTCGGACGCAGCATCACCGGACATTTCGACCGGGCATTTCAATTTTAAGAAAGAGTAGGGTCCGTCCCGCGCAGCACCACAGCCCCCTCCCCTCACCATTGCTGTCTCGCTCGCACGGACGACCAACAAAAGGACGCAAAAGCGATAACTTCATCACCACGCTCGGCTCTCTCTCGCACTTACATATCGGTGGGGGACGACGTTGCGAATTGTTATTGAAGTCATGCCCCCGAAGGCGACTTCGGGAAGGCTGTCAGTTGCTTGTAAACGTTCGTAGCGTCAGTACCTGGCGACTGACCCGCGTTGCCGGTATAGCGGCTCCACTACTACAGAACGCATTGTTCTTCGCATGCGTAAACAAGTGCCAAGTTTTAATAACAATCGCTCTGTGATTTTGTTAATTATAGACGTTTTCGTTTAAAATTATATTAACATTTGACAATAAGTTAACATGGACAATAAAGAAGGAACTATCCGTCTCTAATAAATAAAGGTGAACAATTTTGTGAATTATTAAGAACAGTTTCCGGGCAAGTTTCGTAAAAGTTTTATACCGGAAGTGTAGTTGACCGGGTCGCCAGTGTTTACAGCGCGCACGTGGCTTTGGCGAGCCGCTCGCCCGCGGTGCAATGCCGCCAAAAACTTTCTTCGTAAACATCGCGCTAGTGTAAACGATATCGTGAACCAGACAAAATCGCGACCATGACTTTATTTCGCATGGACTGATTCATGTCTCGACTACATGCAAGTCAAAACAAAGAGTGTGGGTCTTTTATTATTTTTTTTTCGTTGGAGGAGACGGAGTTCTCCCATAGATTGATGATTTAGATGGCTAACAGCAACGCCGTAACTTCGACCTTACCATCGAGGGACTATCACTGTAAGGTTTGCGATTTATATTTGGACACTCTCGACTCTCTAGAAGTGCATCTGCAATATCATAAAGAAAATTTATATGTCAAGTGGGGAACGCAAAATACGCAGAATGATTCTGACAATAATAACGGAAGTAAATTAAAAGTGGAAACTACAGTGTCGGCACCTGCCGATTCCAGTGACAACATGATCACTAAGCCCAGCCCAGAGTTCCAGCAGCGGGCTACGCCCGAAACATCGGCCCAGTTCCCGCACCCAGCGACACCGCAGAGCTACCACAGTGCACCATCGCCCTATCAAAATCCTGATCAAACTAACTTCTCACCAGGACACCAATTTGGTAACAATTATGCACATTCTAATTTTTCACAAAATCAACACGCAGAGCATATTTCATGGGAACAAACGCAATATAGTCAAGAATATCATAAACCAGGCCGGTTCCATCCATATAACATGCAAGAACGAGTTTCACAAGTATCGTCGTCTAGCCCACTCTATGGACAACCTCTAAATCAACCAACGCCATCGCCTTCGCCTAATCAATGCGACAAATGCGGATTTGTTTGTGACTCTGCCGTTCAACTCAATGAACATTGTAACACGGCACATGCAGGTTCGAGCTCAGCACCTACAACTGGAGCTCTGCCATTTCAACAATTTCCCGTAAAACCATATAATAACTCTGGATATCAAAATGAAAGTATTAAGGTTAAGGAAGAGCATGAAGAGTCTTCCGATATTTTGGATTTAGACTCGCAAAAAGTTGTTTACCAAGGAAATGAAGGAGAACAGCAAACTGTGACATATGAAGAAGCGTCATCACAAGGACGTGAAATGAATACGCGCACTATAATGCCCTGGGAAACACAAAAGTTGTATAACAACCCCCAGTTAAATGGCGATATCTCCCTTTTTAAAGACCAAAAAATGTTTGGGGAGCAAAAGCCATATACTACTGATACTAAAATGTTTCATCCGGATCCAAAATTTTCTTATGCACAAGACAAGTTTCTTGGCGTGCATCACGATCAAAAAACATTTATGCACGTTGATCAGAAAATATATCCCGGAGTTCAGATGCCTCCTTTAACTGATTATCCGGGACAAGTCGCTTCTTCTAATTCGGATATGAAGCCACCATACCGTCCGTATGATTCGCCTACTGTACCGCAGATTACAAGCACTCAACCAGCTAATCCTACTTCATCGGCATTACCCTCAATTGGTGGAAAAGGCGCTAACTGGAAGTCAAATGAAGCGAGAAGACCAAAAACTTACAACTGTACTGCATGTAATAAATGGTTTACAAGTTCCGGGCATCTTAAAAGACACTACAACACGACCCTTCATAAAAATGCTGTCAGGTCATCCGGTCAACCAGATCCAGCTACAATGCCAATCTCAAGTCATCATCATCCAAGTCGAGACGCGCTGCAAGCAAGAGCACAACAACAGAGCGCTGACTCAAACACACAGAGTCCAGTACCTTCTGAAGATAGTCGCAGCGTCGATGATGCAGTTTTGCAGTCGCCGTACGCATCGCAGAACTTCGAGCGCTCCCACCGTGTCGCCACAATGCAGTCTAAGTCACCGTATACACATCTTCAACAGGGTAATTTAGATAATAATTTCAGTAATAATCCTTTAGCTAATCATCCCTTGCAGCATCAGGTTGGGTCGCATCCCATTAATATGGGTAGCCAACCGCCGGGCATAGGTAATCCTAATGATAATAATCACCTAGGATCAAAAGGGGCTCCCATTTCATCTTCGGGGAATCCCCCAAACGGGGAAGCAGGTCCCTCTGTTTCTCAAAATCACCATATGAGGGGCCTGCTATCAGTGTCAACCAGCAATATTTCAACACCAGCTCTAACGCAGAATACCCCGGCTCTTACAGCCCACACGTTGCCTCCGTTCAGCCATTTGGGTGTCAACCCATACAGCCCGAGGTCTACGGATCCTTTGGGGCCTTCGGTACCGGATCCCACCCACACCCCCTTATATTTGGGTCAGAATTTTCAGCAGACTATAGCACCGAGCTACCCAAACGGGATGGCCCCCCACGTTATGGATATGGCTATCAACAATCTGCCTATAGCCAATCCGGCTACTTTTGGTGAAAACACACCCGAAGAAGTCGAGGTTATGGAACAGGAAACGTCGAGTCAAACTGCCGGCGGACGCTTGCCAAGTTTCGCACAGCTCCAAACGCAGAGTTTCAGCGTTTATGTTTCTAACTACGTCACACAGCCTAACGTGGGGGGTCAAGCTGTTTCTGATGAGTCGACCGCTGGCTACATAATCGTAGACCCGGTCCACTCTCCATTACAGTACAACAATATGGACATTTGTGGGCAAAATATGGATTACGAATATAGCTTTTCACCTAGAGCGTCTAAAGAAAACTTGATTAATTACAATTCGGAAAACATTAAAGTATATCCATACGGATACGCGGTAGGAGGTAAAACTATAAAACGGGACGATAACATTCTACGTACCGATTCTAGCGAGCTTCAAATATTAAAAATAGAAGATATTATGGATTATGCTAATAAAGAAAATTACGGTGCCCAAATGAAATCGCCTGCGAGTCCCGAAAGCGCAAAAGCTGAGAACGAAAGTCGCGGCTCTCCGTCTATAACGTCGACGGTTTCGAGCACACCTCTCGCTGAACGTAATCAGCTGAAGAAGTCTGGACCGGCCACGGTGCACAAGTGCTACGAATGTGATAAGTTCTTTAACAAGGCGTGCTATCTGACACAACACAATAAAACTTTTCACTCGGGCGCTAAGCCGTTTAAATGTGACCGGTGCGGCAAACGCTTCTCTGATGACGTGTCTTACGAGGGTCACTACTTGAAGCACGCGGACAATAAGCCTTTTAAATGCAATGAGTGTCCGAAGTCTTTTAACCACAAGACAGATTTGCGCCGACACATGTGTCTGCACTCCGGCTGTAAACCTTTCGCTTGCGACCATTGCGGTAAAGGATTTATTAGAAAAGATCACATGGTGAAACATGTTGATATTCATATTAAAAAGAATCTCAGGTCGTCCTCATCGTCGATATCGTCAACATCTTCATCGTCATCGTAAACATATCACACTGAAAAGTTTCGGTCAGATAAAATCATTAAATCGGAGTTGAAAATAGTATGCACATATCATTTCATGACCGATAGTAGATAATCGAATAATTGTTTATTATCATATACGACTAAATAAATTTACATTATTACATTGGTAGCTCGGTATTTTATTATGTATATGTTATTCTTATTAAGGCTCAACTCCAGCGCACGCATTCAGACCGCCGGTTCGCTTTTTTGTTGTTCATTCAATCTAACCTTGTGTTCGATGCAAGGTGACTTTATGTGTCTGGGTGTCTGGGCGCTAAACATATAATTACGTGACGTCGGAGTAAAATTCCGCGATATTGTTTAGAATGATCCATATCATTTTTATGTTTTAATAATTAATAGTGTATTGAAGCAAACAGCGGTCATGTTCCGTTTTAGGTCATTATAGGAACTCGACATTTACCATTCACTATGCTTTTTTTTATTTACGCTTCGTAAATACTAGAAGAGTTTAATTTTAGATAAATACTGTCTTTTTAGAATTGTTAATGTTAAAGAGTGATGGGTGTATTTTAAAGTATACTTACCATTAGAGTAATTTATGTAAATAATTGAAATTTGGGACTTAACTGCCAGACATTATATTAAGTAATTACCATTGAAATATTGTTTTTATTTATCTTTGCTACATCGATATTTTTACCGAAATATTTGTTTTATGTAGTTTAAACTGGATTTTTACAATGAAATTAAATTATACCTGTATTAAAGATCTTATTAAAAGACGTTACATGAAATTGACGATTAAAATAATTTAGTACTGACTACGATAATTGTAAGTGATTGTGTCAAATAGGTTTTCCCAAAATGTCGATAGAATATTTGTAGGGCAATTTTTTGCCAACTAATTGGACAGCGCTTGTGTTACATGGAGTATGTATAGGGACATGAAGCCGGGCGCGCCGGCGTCGGTTTCGACGACATTACAGCGTCCCGACGACCGCGCCCTCTAGGAAGTGTTATGTTTTTGTTCTAGATGTTAATCTTGTATTTGGTTATTACTTTATTAATATTTTCCCGGTGCTTCCTATTATTATTTTGTCTGTTGACATTTGTTTTAACTTTAAGATAGTTAGCTTCTTTGGGATTCTGAAAAAAAAGTTTTTTTTTTCGGTAATTGAATAATTTATATCAAATTTCTTAGTTACCATTGCGTTATTTGACGAATTTAGTTATACATTCCTGTTTCGTTAGTGGTAGGAAAGTAGTCTTCCTGAACGTTGCCAAATTAGTTCCGCCAACTGTCTGTTGCGACTTGCGACACGATAAAACTTTAATTTTTAGGCTAAAGATAATAAAATTCTTTAGCAATAATTAAAAAAATAATGTAAATGTTTTTGTATAGTATTAATGAAATTAACATGATTTACGAAGGTATTCAAACCTTGTAGACATCGTTTTCAATGAACTTGTATATATTTTTATGAAAGGGTCGATGAGTTTGCTGTATGATGGAACATATCACAAGTCTTAAAAGTGTTAAAGTTGCAAAATATTCCCGCCAGTTATATGTGATAGCAGCAAAACTTTTTATGTAGTATTGTTTTATCCGCACTCATTACATTATCTGCGTAATCTCTCACATGTAACTCACGGAATATTTTGTTCCATTTTAATTTACAATAATCAATGTCCAAGTGCTGTGTTTGTATCGAAATTTATTCACTTCAAAATATATGTGCAATATGGACATTGTATTGATTTACTTTTTGATAATAGTTGTATTTTAATGTTGATTATATTGCAAAAATATTTTTATACAAATAGAATTACACTAACAATATTGATCTACCTCATCGGCGACTATATATATCACTTAATTAAATATACATAAAGTTAAAGATATTTGAAAACAAGCAATAAATGTGGGCGAAAGTCAGATAGTAACTTAGCCCCTCTTGTATTTTGAAATAAATTTTAATTAGTTATTTAAAGGATACATATTGGTACAATCATTAAACAGCCTGTGATGTGGCGAAAACGTCAATATATCTTGCCGAATCATATCGTCTATATTTAATGTACACACATATCATATTATATACCTTCTCCTGTCCACATGTACAGAGCTGTTTAACCAATATCATATATATGTACTGGGAATTTAAATGACCTATTTAACAAGTTATAAAGTTAAAAAAAATATTACTATATTGTTGAGAAAATTTTTGTATAACAGAAATGTTTTCTTAATAGAAAATGTAATAGTGACAGAATATATTATGGAACTTAACTACCTCAAGTAACGAGTAATAGGACTAAAAAGTGTTGTGAGGGTGTGCCGCGGGGTGGCGCTGGCGCCGTTTCCATTACTGAAACTAAATACCTCAACTTGCCTTTCGTGTTTTAGTTAAAAATAAATTTCTATTTAGTGACGGCGCGCAGAGCTCCCCGGCCACCAGTATTCATATACAAATATTATAGTTGACATATTTGTCTCCTCATACTGTTGATTGCAAACACTTATGTAGTGGTATCAGTTAGATATTAAATATTGTAAATATAAAATAACGATGAATTTTGTTATTTATCATATTCTATTATTGTATTCATCGATAGACTTATTTTAAAATAAGTTTTAATGTAGTGATTTCAAGTTTATAACAATAGAATATAAGTATGGAGTAAGTATTTTGTGATTTTTACGTTCTTGTAAATTGTATTATTAATTTAATTATCAGTTACCACATCATATCTGTTAAATTCAGTTGAGTAAATTTGAAACAGACAAATACGATTAGATGTTGTTTTCTTTATATTATACCCTCGTATATAAACGTTGTCAGCACTCTCTGCGGCAACGTATAAGTCGTTTTATTTTTTACTTTATTACATTTTCTAATATTTCTTTATGGTAAGCGTAGCGAAATTAATTAATTCTAGGCTTTACTTCGATGAAATGAACAGTTTCAGTGATTATGTGTTATCAGAACTTGAAAGTTAACAGTAAATATCATGAAAAACATCTGGATGGATTCTGTAACTTCGAAGTTTTGTCTAGAACCTTTAGAATAAGATTTGACTATAGTTTATCCTAGATCTAGGCGACAGATCTGTCACATCTAGGGCGAAATAATTTGAACTGCTTTGCGTTGATGTGTCCATGTGTTGTGCCATTTCTCTTCACTTGTGAATTATCCATAATTTTACAAGTAGAGAGAGATTGGTAATTTAACATTAAAAAACATGAACAAATCATACGATGCGAACATTTGGCAATGCGATTTTGTGTTATTTTACTTTTATTTGATAATTAATATGTATGTTTCCAGTTTGTTAAAACTTTAATACAACTAATTGTGTTCTTTGCGATAATTGTCATTATACAAATGATTTTGGAAATGTAAAACACAATTAACTGTATTAAATTTCAACGTTGACCATCCGATAACGATTGGCTCAATAGTATTGCTCGTTTCAGATCTGTCAGTTAATATATACTTAATGTGAAAAATTCTTGTTTCATTTCCCTACCCTAGCTGCTATTTGCGAGAGTATAGCTTAGCTATGATGAATTATGAATGCCATTTTTAAAAACTGTGTTCATCGTAGAAAAGTTTTATGATGATAACAGTCCTATATAACATAACTTTGAATTTCAGATACAGCGAAGAACACAAATAACAGTTCCTTAATTTAATTTATTATTACACTCTTTACGCGATTAGCAATAACTAGTACATTTCAAACACAATACAGCTACACAAACTGGAGTTAAAGACGAAGGAAAAAAAAAGAAATATCTGGCTGAGTATAAATTTAGTAGATGTCCGTAAGAGATAAAAAATCCTATGAAGGTAGTTTACGCATTTCGAAAATATAATGCTGCTCTCAGATGTGAAGGCTTTTACGCCAATCCTCACAACTTAAGTAGCCATATTTGTAATTAAAAACTAAAAATTTACGTTTAATAAAAAATCTATTACATCAAAATAATAAGCATCGAAATATCGTACACATTAAATCTAATAGTTAATTAATAAAAGGTCTTCAATATTTTCTTCGATAGTAATTATTACAATACGAACTGTATCAGTACGCTACGTGAAGTGTTCTTGCATCGTGTAAAAGACATCAACGAATATGATGTACTGTATTCGATTTGTACAAATATATAAATACTCTAATACTGAATTTACTTCTTATATAGAAGTCCTTGATATTTCCACAAGTAAATGAACTCAACTGGTATAAAAAATATTAAAGCATAATTTGAAACGTACATTTAGATAAATATTTTTAGACCTAGAAAGAGATGGATGGATTGCGTGAAAGGAAACATGATCAAAAAGGGAGTGATGACTGAGATGACGTATGACAGAGTTATTTGGAGGACAAAAACCTGTTGCGGCGGTCCTATGGGAGTAGGATACGGAGGATGATGATGACGATTGTTCAATAGTCGCAATTTGTGTCGCAAAAACGTCTAATCAAATACGTTTATTCAAGTTAAAATAGCATATTGCCTCGATAACCTTTGAAAATTTCCTCTGGCATTGCATCAAATGTAAGCTGATTAATTTTACGTTGCTAATTGGATGTCGGAAGTGTATTATGTTGAGTCGATATTGAGTTTAAGTTTTCAATCACATTTTCCGTACATTGTAACCTTTAATTTACCGTACAAATTAATTCAAAAACAGCTCTGCTACTTTATATTTTAATATTGAAACATAACCTCAAAGTACAGACGCCAGTTAATACTAGCTTCGACATTCTGCTACCAAACCTGGAGTCTTAGGATCACATCTCTCAAGTCGCACAAGAGCCTTCCCGGAACTTCAGTAGGATGAAGTGCCGCTACTCGACCATAGATGGCGATGGACAGGGCACTTCGTACCATTGACCCAAATAATCTATAGTGAAAACTGGGTTTAGTTCTGATTACGAGTAGGATATGTAAAGTTTTTTCTAAATTTTGAATTAATATTAGGATACAGTGGCGGCTAATGGATCTTAGAATGGTAATATTGGTATTACATTACACGGCAAGCCGCCACTTTTAAGAAACATAGTCTCCAAATTTGCAAAATAAAATTTGGATTTTTCTACTTAATAGAAAAATGGTAAATAAAATAATGTAACAAAAATTGTAAAGTTTTTTACGAATACATTTAACAAAAATACTGAAATAGAATGAGTTAATATTTAACAATGTTCTTGTATGCTTCGAAAAACTCAAAAACTACTGAGCCGATTTAAAAAATATTTAACCATTAAAAAGCTACGTTATAGCCGAGTAACATAGGCTATTTAAATTTCATGTGGACAAAGTCGCGAGCAACAGCTAGTATATCATAATTTGATCTAAGATCTCACCAATACGTATAGTATCTAAATAATTTATTAGGTAACCGTCATATCCACTTTTACTTGCATGTTGCACTCGGACTAGTTACGAGGTAAATGTGCAAATATGCAGTAAATGAGGTTTTAAATTATCTTGCATAAGCCATGCCTTTTGGTGTCAACGGTGAAAGTGGTTTTTAAAGTTGTTGCAATAAGAATATAATATGGCAGATTAAAATAAATTCTTTTTAAGAATAAGAAAGTTGAGTTTACCAAGAATGTATAAGTATACATTTTTTACAGAGTCATTTATATTTTGGTAAAACGAAGGAATCGAGAAGCCGTGACGGACCCCACGAGAAAGGAAGCATATGCAAGGACAAATGAGGTTTCAAGATTTTAAAGTTACTATTGTTAAAATTACAAATGTATATTTTAATGTGAACTGTTTATAAGACTGTTATTTTTCAAATGTTTAATACAATATATATATAAGGACATGTGTCGTGTTTTATTTATTACAAAGTTAATGACAACAATTAAAGAGTCATTCAATGTCAATTTAAAGTCATGATTTGAAAGACTGGCAATACAACTTTATTTAAAAACATAAAATCCACGAAAAAAAAAACAAATTTAAAACATTCTCACGTTCGCTGATGGTATTCAGCACGTGCTAAATTTAGTAGCGTAAAAATACATATTGCATTAAGGTGTTAATGCATGTGACATTTAATAGATTCACAGCGCTTATGAAATGAATCGTTGACGCGATTTAGTATTCCGGCATTAATTCCACAAAGAAAGCGAAATGGTCACACAACCCTTAATGCACACATAGAATTAGAAATCTACCATAAGGGACATTTCTAGTCATTTAGTGTTACTTAAATAGTCCATTAGTCCGATTCTTAACCATAGAAGACTGTTATAGTTACGATTAATTAAATACGAAAGTCTGTTATACCGGTTAAGAACAATTAAAATTACCAACAGTAAAACGCAACGATGTTTTCCTCGATCAAAGAAATCCTTGAGCAATCGGTGATCTAAAAGGTCGTAGACATCATGTAAAAAACTATGAATACTTCAATTAACTTATGTGAGTTACAAACATAAATCATATTAAATCTGGTTTTAACAAGGTTTTAAAAACTTGTTCTTATGTTGGTATCTATCATTGTTATGCGCAAAAACTGTCCATGAATTTACATTTATTTTAGAAGACAAATTAAAGCTATAAGGAAAATAATATGCCATTCTTCAGTGTTTAAGTTGAACGGTGAGTTTGCACTGCTGTGACACGTGTATTACAACAATATTTCTAACTGTCATACTTTTATAGACAAGCCATTTAAAGTTCTGAAGTGAAAAATAATAATATGCAATCTTCTATCTATCTATACATATACCTAATGAAATTAGAGTGTCTGTTTGTAATAAAAATGGAAAAAATCCAGATTTCGGGAAGATGATGTATTTACGTTGCTGATAACGAAAATCGCATTTAAAAAATTTTTTGTCTGTCTGTCCGCAAGCCGCGTTTGTTCCGGTTAATCGACTAAACAGCTGGACCGATTTCGACGGTACTTAAACTGGAGGGTAGCTTCAAGACGGGCATATTTTAGGCCACTTTTTATTTTAATATTGCGTGAACGAAATCGCGGGCAACAGCTAGTATGTAATAAGACTTTTAGTTCTTTAAACGCTAAAAGAGTGTAGTTAACAGTGGTAGTGTCCGATTTAACATCTTAGCACGAATGGGCCGGCACGCCCGGTGTAA
>DVQG01000360.1:0-15456 GCA_018231605.1 Papilio ambrax
TCTTTATGTGCGTCTCCTCCTCCGTCAATTAAGGGTAGGCAACGCATCTGCAATTTCGGATGTTTATGGGCAGCGGTCGCTTTCCATTTTGGTGGATTCTGGTGGATTCCGTTCAGACTTTACGAAACTGTACGAAACTAGACATGTGAAGCATCTGACTCTTTTGCCGCACCTTCAAGTTGCTGTACGTTGTCTGCATAAAGTCAAATATCGCCTAGACCCTAGACAGTTAGGGAGTGTGTATGTCGTGTGCAGGTGCCGCGCGAGGTGCGCCGCACGAAGCAGGTGCTGCTGGAGATCGAGGCGATGTACGTGACGCTGCTGCGCCTCGAGGAGCTCAACGACCCCCTCGCCATCGCCAACGCGCTCATACTCAAGGTACAACACAGCACTCCTTACATCTACATCTAAATTGTCACATCATACAGTGGTAGCTAACGTTATGTTCTTGGGGCTGAAAATGTGTTCCTATCTTACTAGTGTTGTCTTATAAATACGAATGTTTAGATGAATGGATATCTAGGAAATTTGGCACAAATGTAGAGGATAGTTCGGAAGAACACACAGGCTACTAACTTCTGTTTTTTTTTTAACTACACGCGGACAGAGCCGCGGGCGAAAGCAAAGCCAAAATAAATATTTTACAATTTCCTTTAAGTTTGCATTATGAAAAAAAAAACGAGTTATCTATAAATAAAAAAAGAAAAGTTTCATCGTATTTTTAACAACGTTTCAGGAGAGAGAAGAGAAGCAAAAGCAGATGGAGGCGGCCCAGAAGGAGGCGCTGGAGAATTCTGCGGAGGACGAGTCCAACCTGTTCCTAAGGAACATAGAGTCTGTTCAGCGCAGGCCCAAGCAGGACAGCCCCAAGAGCGACAGCATCGACAAGAGACAGGTCGGTCACTTGGACAAATGATTCTCTCATGGTGTGGGACAGAACTAGGTGCAGTCAGCTGCATGTACCTTACGTGTATGCATTTACAACACTTTAAAAACCTGAAGCTTTCGGTTTTAGAAATTCGCACGTATTGATGGTCGTCGGAAGTGTATGTTTACGTAGAATGAGAACAATGTTGTGTATGTGCGTGTGGCGCTGCGGCAGGTGGTGAGCGTGGCGCTGGGCCAGAAGCCGCCGCCGGTGAAGAACCTGCTGGACGAGGACCGCGAGGACCTGCTCGCGCGCATGTTCGCCGCGCTGCTGCACGCCGACCGCCTGCCGCAGGTGCTCGCCGTGCGCAAGGGCAGGGTAAGTGTACACTCCCTACACTTCCTTGATTTATAAAACTTCTCCAACTAATTACTAGTTTAAACAAATATATTTATAAAATAACGGTCGTTCTAGACTTTGTCGGCTACTTTTTCATCGTAGTTAAATTGTTGGGGGTTACCTGGAACAATTGATGCTTGCAATTAGATGTAATATTTTAAAAACACTTCATATAAGGAAATGACATACAGTCCAAATAATAATGTAATTATGTGTCGGCTGCAGGGGCTCGTGGCGCGGTTCGTGAGTCGAGCGCCGTGCGGGCACGTGCGCATGCGTGCGCTCTGGGCGCGGCTGCTGCGCGCGCTGCCCCACGCCGCGCGCCGCGACGACGGCGGCCTGGCCGCGCTCGCGCCGCACTACCGCAGGTACCGCGCCCTCGCCCCCACCACCGCCCTCGCCCCCACCCCAGCCACCACACTGACAGTTCTCCTGTGCCAGGTACATCCAGAATACGACGGGCTGGTCCGCGGTGCTGGAGTCGTGCGGCATCCTGGCGGAGACGGTGGACCCTGCGCGCACGCCGCACGCACTCACCACGCCAGTGAGTACACACGCACCATGTGTACATTCATAATCACAATAAACAACAACATGTTAGATTGTGCATTGTATAAAGTTAAAAGCGAGCGTGGCTGTTACAGTTGACGCTGAGCTGCGTGTGCGCGCTGGTGGAGAAGGCGGCGGCGCTGGCGGGCGCGGCGGAGGCGCCGGCCAGCGAGCGGCAGTGGTACAAGTTCCTGCGCAGCGTGGCGCGCGCGCTGCAGCAGTGCGCGCTGGGCGTGGCGCGGCCGCTGCAGCCGCTGGCCCCGGCCGCGCTGCTGCAGCACCTGCGCCAGCTGGACTCGCGCGCCCCAGTCGAGATCCTGCAGCGCGGCCGCGCCGCCGACCCCGCGCACCTCTCGCGCGCCCTCGTCTCCGACCAGCTCCTCAAGCACCTCTGCTGACTCGCTGCCCACTTCCGACCTCGATCGATGGCTCACCGAATTTCTAATGCGGCGTGTCTCTTCTTCAATGTTTTGTTTCAAAAACGTGTTAATGCACATTTAGAGGCCTACACAGTTTGCTAAATTGTTTTAAAACGTGAACAGTTCCGATATTACAGCTAACAGCTAACGCCGTCGGCAATCGGTGATAAAACAGATTTTTAAATATTACTTTAGTTGTAAAATCATGAGACTTTGACTTGTTGCGCTTTTCAATTTAAATATTTTCGTATATTTCGACTTTGACGCAATATTTTAACCTTTTTGACTTGGCAGAGATGTTGACAAACATTGTTAATTCTATACGTTTACATGTATTTTAATTTTAACATTTCCTTGCTTTTTAACATAATTTGATTAGAATGAATTTCTCTTAATTTATAAGTGACATTTGGTGGACGAATAAAATCTTTAGTAAATTATACGTTAATAAAAAATGTTATCATCAATGCAAAATGTTGTCGTTCTGATATTATTTAAGCAAAGAATGACAAAATCGTTTTTCTAAACGTTGTTTTAAAATATCGATCGGGTTGAAGACGAGCACATTTTGTTAGCTACATTGTAAATATTAAGATCAGAGAAAAATCATTGAAAAAATGTTATCCCGTATATTGCTTTTATAATTTAAAAATGTATGCTTATATATGATTTATTATCGCGGGGGGTTCCATTGAATTTTGAGACATGGATGAAAATATGTTTACAATCCATTAAAATTCGTGGGGACATTTTATTTGGAAACACAAGTTGTGTGGATTGATTTTTTCAAACTTCAAACAAATGTAAACTTTTCAAACTTCGTTTTAATGTGATTTTTTCTAATGTGATAATGAAATAAAAAAATCAATCCACAAACGAGACAAAACCACATTTCGACATTTGTTTCAAGTTAATGTGTTTTTGGAAATTACTTAAATTGCTTGTAAAAAGGACACATTTGATTGTTTGTGTACAGTTTTGAGTACATTTGATTTAGTTGACGTTGCGTTTGTAAATGTTACTTACACAAATCGTTCTGTAAGATGTTGTGTTGCCACATTATATATTGTGAGGGGGATTTCCGAGTGTAAAAATTGTTTATAAATTAAATCTAAGAGATGATCAATCGCTTCGTGATTTTATCATGAGAATTATATTTTGAAATGTATTTCTAAATTATTTACACTTGTAAATCTCTTTTAAACGAATCGACATGTAATTTTATACAGTATGGTGTAGTAAGCGTATTGTGTCGTTGGTTGTCCGCGCGGCGCGGCCCGGAGGCCGGGGCCCGGGGCCCGGAGTCCGGGGCCCGGAGTCCGGGGCCCGGAGTCCGGAGGCCGGAGCCCGGAGCCCGGAGCCCGGAGCCCGGAGCCCGGAGCCCGGAGCCCGGAGTCCGGAGCCCGGAGCCCGCTTCTGTAAATAGGTCGCGTTCGTTTGTGTAAATAATATTTGCGAAAGTGTTAATTATTAAAAATAGTTTTATATTCGTACACGAGGCAGATTGTGAGGTAAAAAAATTATGTAAATAAAAAAAATATATAAGGAGGGCCGTTTGTCGCGCATTATTAAACCGTAAGCATATCTTATTTTGTTATTACAACCTTTTTTATTTTGTAAATTAATCTATTCATATCCAGGTCGTGTAATGGAAGGAAATATAAAGTTTTTTTTACTACCTATTAGTAGTTTTTAGTTTTTTTTTAATCAGTAAAATAAATTGATAATTTGTTTATAGCACTCACTTGCGTTTTATTTACCTTCGATTTTTTAGCAATGAGCCAAATTCAAAATTTAAAACTTTATTGGAAACAGTCAGGGAATAAGGAAAAAAATATTTTTCGTACGTGATTTATTATGTAGTAAGCTTAAGTTAAAGTGAACAAAGCATTATATTTACAAAGAGCGCAACTGTTCTAGCTTTATTACGGACTTTATGAACTTGCTGCCTCCGTGTTCAGGAGAAGCTGCACAGCTTCAGCTCAGCGAGCATGTTGAAGACGGTCTCCACGAGTCTGTACTTCATGAGGAAGGGTGCGCGGCGCGCGTCCACCGAGCCGTACGACAGGTTCAGCGTGAACAGATCGGGGTAGAACTAAAAACATATCAGTGAAATTGATAGGGAAGGGAATCGGAGCAAGAGGGAAATTCAAAAGATATCTATAACTATGTCTTTATATAAGTGAAAGTTATGTGTGTGTACCTGCAAACCAGCCAATGGCTCGAGGTTGAACTCCTGCGACAGCTCTGTGCAGTTTAGTATGGTGGCGTGCTGCGGCGTTGCGTGCAGAAGACTGAATTTGGCCTACAACATAATGAAATGAAGTCGGTGATAAGTTTCTTAGGTGAAAGGTTTTTTTATTTATATTGGTCGAGTTGTATGACATTAGCAATATATTGAATTTTGTTAAAAAAACAAAAACATGAAATAACCTCTCTCTTCCTGTCGACGGCTTCTCGTAACTGCATCACAAGGTTCCTGCTGCCGGCGGTGGCGTTCCATCTGCACAATGCACACAACAAATGCTAATATAACTTTATCTTCATATTTCGTTTTCACTAATAACTTAAGTTTGTCTTTTTGCGTATTCCGCTTTGCTATTTATTAGTTTTGGGGTACCTGCTCCACTGGAAGTTGTAGGCCCTGGAGAGGAAAGCCATAGCGTGATAGGTGTGCCGCTCGCCCACCCACTCCTTGGGGCAGCTTCCCTCCACCTGATTATGCGCGTCGAATTCTGGGAAGAAGTCGCAAGCCGCCTCGCGCATAATCTGCAAATTATTCTAGTGTAAACGCCTATGTACCCTATAGGCGTTTACAACAGTAGTATCAATCGATCACATTAACTCGTGTAACCTGTATCATTTTCTTAACGCTGTAGGGCTTGCCGAAGTGGTCCTTGAGCGCGGGCGTGGTGGCGTTGGCGATCCACAGCAAGCGCACCGAGCTGCCGCGGCACAACCACGTCACACTCACACACACACCCGTCACTGATATTACCACACCCTCGCTGAAACCAGCAGGATTTATGTAGGTGTAGGCATTTTGTAAAGTCAATATTGTGTAAAAAATACGAAAACCTATTCATACCTTTCGAGGTCTGGCCGAATATCCCATCCTTGGTAGGGTAAGTTGCTGTATCTCAATGTTGCAAAGCCGATCGGCCCTGACGTTACAAAGGTATTTTATAAAGATATTAGTCAATAACGGCTTTATAACTGTACACGTAAAATTAGACAAAATCGTGTGGCGATTCGTTAGCTCATTAGACAAAGCATAACTCAATGGTCTTACAGAGAACTCCGGTGCGGAACTGCACGGTGAGTTTGTCCTCGTTGAACTTGTAGTCATTGATGTAGGTGGTCATCCAGAGACGGCGCGGCTCGTACCACTGGCACACCACCGGCGGCTCCGACCACATCACATCTTGCGGCAGCCTGCCACCATACACACATACGAGTATGTATACTCCATCTACCTCGTCCACTTGTCTGTAATATCTAATCTAGAACCTAGCATACCAATACTTAGTCCACCCATTCTGTCCAATGTATGCAATGCACTTACTCAATGAAGACGAGGGCCAGATTCTCATACTCGGCCTCAACACGTTTAATTTCCGCCTCAATCTCCTCCGGGGTGCGCGTGACGCCGGGCGGCGGCGGCGAGGGCGCGCGGTACCGCACCTGATACTTGCTCTGGTGCAGCTGCTTCGGCAGCTCCACTGCAACAAGCCACGCCGATACCAATAAAATAAGTCTTAGCGCAGATGCCTCTAAGTTGGCTCGAAGAACTATTTTTGTACTGCAAAAAATCTGTTAAAAGCAGTGTAAAGTTGTATTATAAGGATTTGCTATGGACGACCGCCACTTTTCTGTTGGCTGTGGGTTATTCACACATTTTTGTAAATTCCCCATCGCGTACAACTTTGAGGGTTAACCATACTGTGTTATTCTTAGTTTGACATCATTTACTATATTTAGCATCATAAAGCCATATTAACATTATATTTTCTAGTCGGCTCGTTATCTTGCGATATGCCTTGCTTCATATTTTTAAGTACGTTGAGTGTCCGAGGATCGATGAACTGAACTTGGCCATTTCACTTTATGAGGAAGTGCTTTACTTAAAATAATATTTGATGATAGAGATGGTCTAATTTAATAGATAATTCAACTAGTACTACTAATGGATCCTTCTAACACTGGAAAGGAAAATTTATGCACGATGTCAGATTTATAGTAACGTCCGATAAATTTAATAGAATATGAAGCAGGTAGCAGCTTCCTTCGTTTGGTGAAATATTTACAGACGTAATATGTAAAATAGTGAACACCAGTTTTGTCGATATTCGATTAGATTGCAATTCAAAGTGACCAATGATATTACAATTTACTGGATAAGATACTCATTACAACTCATTACCTACATATTGACGTACACACAATCAATGTAGTTATTGTGATTTCTTGAAATTATATTGTTTGTTGTGTTGTTTCGAGTATTGTCTTTTTATATTGTATGGTTTACCGAAAAATAGACGAAAACAGGTGCTTCTACCATAACATACAATTATGTTACCAACTGATCAAGGTGCCCTAGGACATTCCTCTACGAGTACAACTACGTTGACGTTATTAAAATGATTGTGAAGTATTTGTGAGTAATATTAACTTTGATATTATTTTGAAATGCGAGTACACTTTATTTTTTTATTTCAAGTCTAAACAGACACAAGCGTAGTGAAACTTCTACGAAAATTAATGTCATAAGTTTTCTATTTTTGACAATCATTTAGTTAGTCAATTACACATATAAATATTTTTGATGTACGATCAGATCAATTCCTTTATGAACTCCTACAATCTAAACGAGACGACAGATTTTGCAGTGCACCACTTTAGATTAGTGCTTGTTTCCAGTTTAATTTGGCTGGTGGTGAGCGCGGCGACAACTCAGTCGCGCATCGACAGCTGCCTGACGGGGTATATGACCGACGTGCAAGGCTGGGTCGACTCCCGCGGCAGACTCACCAACAGAGCACGTAACTAAGTTCTATAATAATTGTATAGTAACGTAGCAAATATATTTTTTTGAAAATATGAAGGCGCCGTACCTTTGGGAGACTCATTGAAGTGTTATTACAGCGCTGGCCAACAGAATCGATGTGTCCTATCGGAGTGGGATAATTCAGAGGCTCTTTGGCGCGCTGAGGGAGTTTAAATGTTCGCGGAACGGTTCGGGCGGTGGCGTCGAGTACCTGAGCATGGCGAAAGGCCAACTGCAACAGGTTCCAAGGGTCAGTTCGTGTTAGGATTATGTCATAGATCGACGCACAACTAAGTTAACTTGTCAACAATACACCAGTATTGTATTTAATTTACTGAAGATTGATTGTCGAAAGTGATCATTTCGCAGTCAAACTTAATAACTTTTGTTTTCTGACATCTTCTAGATTTTTGGCAACAGCGATAATTGCGGACAAATACTTGCAGTAACAGTAACATACATGACGCTGTACGGAAATTACTTTGGACCAAAAAGATCGATTGTGGCGTCAATAAATTTGATAAATAATAATAATAATGGTGAGTGTATAAACTTGTAGGAGGTTATTTTTATTTTCTAACATCCCGAAGACAAAAACTCTTTTAGGCATGACCAATGTAATTTATTACGTTACTGATTTTGAATCACTTCCATTGGCAGATACGTGGTCGTATGGATTCCGCGGAGTTCGTTTCCCACATCTCCGTGAGTTGGATTTAAGGTTTTGCGGCATCGCTGAGTTGGAAGCTGGCATTTTCAGCGACATGATTAATCTCGAAAAGTTGTATCTTGGAGAGAATAATATTTATACAATAGACGAACATACTTTCAGGGGACTAAGGAGACTAATGCATTTAGATATCAGTAGAATAGATCGAGGCATGCATTTTTCCGACATAAATGTTTTCGCTGAGATGGTACGTCTGAATTCACTAGATTTATCTCTCACGAAGCTGGCGCAGCGCGACCTCCTCGCATTCAGAAGTGTAAGCAGAAGTTTGCAAAGGCTGTCAATATGTCATTCCGGATTGTCAAATATGGGCCCAAATTTCTTTGCGAACACATCAATGAGATTTCTAGATGTTTCGGGAAACACAAATATTTTTGAGGACGTACGAGCTTTGCGGGGGGTCGAATCTACCTTGCAAGTTATATACGCCGATGACATCGCACTCAGAACTATGCAAGTCTTTGAAAACTTGAATTCATTAGAAATATTAAGAGTATCCAATAATGAAATTACTTCAATAGATAAAAGTACAATTCAGACCTTAGAACATCTTCAGGTGTTGTTTATGGACTCGAATAGACTAACGACTTGGTTTACACCGGCTGTATCTCTGATGTGGAGGTTAAAGTTTTTGTCTTTGAGAAATAACAACATTAACTTGATATCCGAGGAAATGATGGTAGATTTAAGAAACGTATCGTACGTTGGATTTTCGGGGAATAACATTGTGTGCAATTGCAATGCTAGAGAATTGTACGAGTTGGCCGCGAGGAATGAGCAGACCAGAGACCAGGATCTCATCTTCCCACTAAACAATAATGAAATGAGAAGCATAGTGTACCACAGGGGCTTCACTGACGTGAATCACATGATAACAGAACGGTTACACGTGACGCCGACTTGTTCCCAGGGAGAGTGCGACGAGACCGCCGCCATTGAAACCAAAGGCAACTACCTCATCTTTGACTACGACTTGCCATCGTACCATTGCATGCAGGCGGCTGAAGGGAGGTCTGTGTCATTCGGCAGGGTCCCGTTCTGTAAAACGCGCAAAGACATTGATTACGATGAAGTTATTTCGGAGACCTGGAATACGTTGTATTTGTTGACATTGCCTGCATTATTACTACCTGTTTGTATTTTCGGATATATTTTTAATCGGAATATCAGATATTTCTTTATAACTATGAGGAATTCTGCAATGTTGAGTTTAATCAACAAGGATGAAGCTATTGACGGTAGGTTTGATTTTTTTTAATAAAAATTTATACAACCAAAACAAACATATAACTAAGTGGTTAATTGAAAGCAGTGACAACATATATGTTGTCACTGCCTTTATAAAGAGCGAGAGAAATGCGTGGACTTCTGCAAATAGCACTTTAATATTTGTTTGCTTCTACATATTTAAAGCTGGGTTTCCTACTATATGAATTAATGATTAATGTTTTCAGAGAATACGATCTTTCACTACGACGTGTTCGTGTCGTACTGCCACGAGGACCGCGGCTGGGTGCTGGACCAGCTGCTGCCGCACGTCGAGGTCGACGCCAACGTCAGCGTCTGTCTGCACGAGCGGGACTTCATGGTGACAGCTTGCTTTCCATCTCTCTTCCTTCCTCCCCTCACAATTCCCGCAGCTGCAACCTGTCTAACTTCTCTCGCTTCTCTGTTCCAGGTGGGATTATCCATCTTAGAGAATATTGTTTCCTGCATGGATCGCTCCAAGACTATCCTGCTAATCCTCTCGCAGAAGTTTCTATTAAGTCAGTGGTGTCAGTTTGAAATGCATCTTGCGCAACATAGGTATGTATTTCTATTACTATTCTCTTTAACGTATGTGCTATGCTTGAGATATCTTTCCTTCATCCTTTGGAGATCGCACCACCGCACATCGCACCGCTTGCATTCAAACTTCGGTCGTTGTAAACATTATCTAAATATAACCTTTTTTTGCAGACTTTTAGAAACGAGACGCGAGGATCTGATCCTAGTTCTTTTAGAAGAGATACCGCGTCGTGTCCGGCCCAACTCGCTGCATTACCTAATGATGACCAACACGTACATCGTGTGGCCGAAGGAGGAGGCTGAACAACCTATGTTCTGGAGACGATTGAACAAGAGTTTGATTACGCACAAAATGAGACAAAGCAGCACGGATTCCTTGGCGTAGATAGAATAATAGAGAATTGAGGACTTACTGTGAAACAGAAGATTAAAAATGAGGATGAAGCATAACGGTGGACATGTATGTGTACCAGATCCATAAGCATGGGCGTCGCCAGCCGACGATCAGAGGGACTCCCTCCCGATTAGGGGGGCTAGTAGTAAAAATAATGTTTTATGATCAACACGTAGTCCAATTCTTATTTAAGTCAAAAAACTGAAACGTCGTGTTTGAGCTATCTCTGTGGGTCTTTAGGGATTGGGGCACGTACTTTGAGTTATTTAAATATTGACTTTACGAATTTCGACTCTCTAGGGGGGAGCACCTGCCCCCCTTGCCTCTCCCTGGAGACGCCCATTTTCAAAGGATAGAATGAATCCGAGGTCAGAGAAAACAGACATAGATAAAAAAGCAAAAACAATGTTTGTTTTTGGTGTATTACGATATTCATAACTCTCCCAAGTAACAAAACATGCGTTTAATTCTGGTTTAAGTGTCATACTTGTGACAGTATTATATTTCTATGAGTTATTTCACTTATTGAGAATTAATTGACTTAGTAATATAATAGTAATAGATAAACCTTCTTTTATGTAAATCCAGGTGACATTTTGAAAATAAATGAATACATTGTTTTATTTAAACAAAAACAATGTTTATTTAAACATAAGTATTTCGATAGTGTACTTAAACGATTATGTTATTTTACATTAAGAAATAAAAAAGTACGATGTTTTGAGAGTTGTAAGATGCATCAACAATGATCTTTATCGAACAAAATATACGTAAACCATCGTTGTACTATCTGCTGTGACTGTGACGCTCGTCAATGTAAGCTGTGTTTATACCTGCTCATACCTTACTTAGTAATGCATAGTCATCGTCAAGCGATTGTTACTTCAATCGTAATAATATTGCGACACCGTCTCGTGCGCTATTGTCTAATACTTTTGTGTCCCAAATATCACACAACCAGTATTATATAATAATGGTTGCCCGAAAGCCCAACGATACTTAATACTAACTACCAATAAATTCGGTTTGTTTTACAGAGAAAGCTGCAAACGAGCGCACAGCCATCTGAAATACCTTAAGTATCAAAATTATCGTAAAAGGCAAATGCTTGACCTTTTTCTAAAGGAGATGTAAAAAACGAAACTTTCGATATGCACAGCCGCGTTGTGGAATGGCCTGTCCTCGGCGGTATTTACAAACCGCTACGACGTAGGGGCATTTAAAAAGAGAGCGTACAACCTTCTCAAACGCCACCAACGAATCTACAGTTCCTCTGGTATAGCAGATGTCTGGGGGGTTAAATAATTATGATAAGAATAATCTAAATCATTAGTAGTTACTACATTATATACTGGATTCTGTTGCTTATTTTCTCGTGCGCTTTCATTTATTTTCAATAACTTTAATTATCTAGATTTTATCATTCTAGATTCTAGATTAGATCCTCAACAACCAAGCGACCACTTAGGGTTTATCGATGCTGTGAACAAAACTACTATTACATTATCAGTATTTTCTTGCGGAGCAGAATTTAGAATTGTATATTGTTTGTGCGAGGACAAGTCCGGCGCGGAGTGCTTCATGTAATCATTGTAATCACGATCTCACTGTCCTCAGATAAGATACCTGGATCGCAGCAACTGACATGTCCAGCTTATCAAATTATATTCTAGTATTTTTTGCGATAACAAACAAAGCATGTCCTAAAGTGAATAGTTTCAAGCAATATTGTTAGAATACTTTAATGCATTAGACTTTTTCGGATCCGGGGAGAGGGGATAGCGAACACAATCTTCTCAAAACATTCGCATAGAGGTTATTTTTTTTAAGAAATTGATTTCGGCAACATCCTGTATGTCGTGTGTATACATTATCAGTCATTACGTATTAACGTTCAATCATTCAGCATTTATGTCACACGGCTGTTAACATGCTTTAAAACTATTTTAATTTTTCGCCCGTCTAACTTTTAATGTTATTGATTAAAATACTAAAGATAAAACATCTCAAAAAAGAATTTTCTCAATAAATTAGACAGTGTTTTCTGTTAAAGGGTTTATTTGAAAGTGAAGTGAATACTGTTAAAAAAGTAATGTTATAAAAGGAACAAACAGCTTTATGGTGGGCAGCGAGTGCAGGTGGAGCACAGCTACGATGAACAATTTCCTATTTTACTTGATTATCCTACTGAAACGGACGCCATAATGCTACTGCTTTTATTGTAAGTAAACTCACAACAAAATATACTTAGTTGTAAAAATGTAATAAGAATAGAGCGAACCCAATCCGAGTTGGAAATATTAATCTCTCTGTTTGTTCATCAACTAGAGCATAGTCAAAAAGTTTTGGCACATTCTTCTCATTGTCACGATGTCCATGCTTAGATCTGCATACTTTTATTACTATTGTACCTTTGGAGACAGCCCACGATTTTTTCCCATCATACTCATTAATATTGTCTTAATCATTGACTAAACACTTTGTGTTTGATTTTTTATTTAAAAATTAAATTGCCTCTTACTATAATGCGTTCAGATAGTACATTTGTTGTTATATATCTGCATGACGCGGAAAACAATATTATCAGATGTGATACGTAATACGACTCTTGCGCCCTTCCGGCTTCTTTTGCTCCAGGTTCCGCTGCTGGGACTATTCCTGCTTTGGCTTTAACTTGTAAAACCTCTAAATTCTCAATATCTGGAATAAACCTATCTAACACTAAATTATGTATTTGTAGTTCAGTCAGTCAGGGCACGCTTATTAACAATTTAAGGACAAATCGATGATTGGCAGGGTTATGGTGTGGTTGGGGGCGGTGGGCGCGCAGCCGCCGTCGCAGGAGCGCTGCCTCACCGGCTACATGACAGACGTACAGAGTTGGGTCGACGACCGCGGAAAGCTCACTGAGAGAGCACGTAATCCTCACTCATACCATATTATACCAATTATTGCTTTAGAAAACACCATCAGAAGAAGTTTTCATGTCACTTTTAACATTCAAAACTAGCTGCTAATTCACCCAGATTATTTGACTTTATTGCTGGTAAAGATAGCATACTCATGAAGGTATCCACACTTCACTTCATTTTATAGGCTTCGTTCAAATAATTTCAAATTGTCAACCACAGCTCGAGATAGTAAGATCGACGTGTCGTATCAGTTCAACGCGAATCGCCGGCTGCACCAGCAGCTGGAGGCCTACTCCTGCTCCAACGTCAGCTCCGTGCAATACCTCAGCATGGCTAGGAATCAGCTGCAACTCGTGCCCAAGGTAGGTTAATTGTTCCTTATTGAACAATGTAAGTGGCAGCAGCAGAATCATTATTGTAAATAAGTCCCTGTGGCATTTGGAGGATGTTATGTTCAATATCAATACACGTTGTTATGACTTCCTCCGTTTTTTTGCTTTATATTTTTTACGTCACGTCGTTTTGGTATACTAAAAATATTGCAAAGGTTTACAATCGTGTTTCATGTACCACATTTAATTTCTGTTTTAGATCTTCCAATTCACCGATCGTTGTGGCCGGCCTCTATCAGAAACACTAGTCTATATGACACTGGCTGGCAACTTCTTTTATGCAACTAATTTCGAAAGACCTAAGTTCGAAGAGCATATGAATGCGACCAATGCGATAGTTGTACCTGACGCGGTCGACGTGCTCGGTGAGTGACAAAGATATTCTCTTTCCCCGTCTACATCTATCTCATCGTAGAATTAGAATTAGAACTCTGGCATCTTACTCAGCGCCTGCTTTGTTCACAGCGTCTGAAGTGTGGTCGTCCGGCTTCCACGGGGTCCAGTTTAAAAATTTACGTCAGTTAGATTTACGGCTCTGTGGCATCAGAGAATTGGAAGATTCTCCGTTCAGAAATATGCCAAATCTTGAAAAACTATTTCTCGGGGAAAACAATATTTATGTAATCAACGAAAACTCCTTCAAAGGCTTATCAAATCTTATTCATTTGGATATAAGCAGAAACTATGAATACAATACGAATGAAGTATATCGAGGCCTATACTTTGGCGATTTAAAAGTTTTCTCGAGGTTTACACGATTAAAAACATTAGATTTATCATACACTAAGATGCGACAAGAAAATCTCCACGCCATAAAAAAAATAAGAAGTTTACAGAGTTTATCAATATGTGAGACAGAGTTGACAAACATGGAAGCGAGTTGGCTGGCGGGCACCTCCGTCAGATATCTAGATGTGTCCGGGAATCAAAACATATTTAAAGATATAAAAGCCTTGCAAGGCCTTAAGTCCACGTTACAAGTAGTGTATGCTAACGACATCGCCCTAAACAGTCTTGATGTTTTTGATAGTTTATCTTCATTGGAAATATTACTAGTGTCAAATAATGAAATATCCACAATAAAGAAGAAAGTAGCTAAAAGCTTTATCAATCTTCAGGCCTTGATTCTGGACATGAACAGACTTACGACTTGGTTCAGGCCTACTATAGTTCTGATGCCGAACCTAAAATTTTTGTCAATGAGAAACAACAACATTAACTTAATTTCGGAGGAGATGGAAAATGATTTTGAAAATTTAATGTACATTGGAATTTCAGGTAATTTCGTCGTATGCAATTGTAACGCGAGAGAACTGTTTCTGCTAGCTTTGAGAAATGAAAAGATTCTGCCGAACGAATTTATTTATACAATTAACAATAGCGATGATAATGGAAGTACAGTATATCACACCGGATTTAGAGACATTAATTATTTAATATCGAACAGAAAGCGAGTCAAGTCTGCTTGCGTCGACAACGAGTGTAAGGAAGATCTCAATCCCAAATCTTCTGGAAACTTCCAGTTGTTTGACTACGACGACAGCACGTACACGTGTCTGCTGGTGGTGGAAGGCAGGACCACGAAGTTCGCCACGATACCGTCGTGCGGCGCGCGCAGTGAAATCGGTATCGATGATGTTATTTCGAATACTTTGGAAAAATTATACTATTTGGTAATACCGTTGTTTGTATTACCGTTTCTTATATTTGGATATATTTTTAGACGGAATATCAGATATTTCTTTATAACTATGAGAAATTCAACAATGCTCAGTTTAATCAATAATGAAGACATTATAGATGGTTAGTTTTTTTTTAATATTTGTGATATTTGATTCTAAAGAAAGTTGTAATGTCGTGATCATCAGTGGATAATTGACTATGGCAGAAAACACCATCTTCAACTACGACGTGTTCGTGTCGTACTGCCACGAGGACCGCGGCTGGGTGCTGGACCA
>DVQG01000361.1:0-15452 GCA_018231605.1 Papilio ambrax
GTGGATTCAAGTGGCCGCTTGCTCGTTTGCCACCTAATATTATAAAAAATAAAATTATACATTGTTTGTTAAGATTTTATTTTGCTACATATGTATGTTAAAAGACTGTCAAAAATTAATCTATTTTTCAGGAATTGAAAAACAGTGACTGCTATATACTTTAAGGAAACAGGAGAATAACAAACTGGCGTAGCTCAAGAGAGAATTAAAGAAATATTACGTCAAAGTCATAGTAAGAAGAGCACGAATAATTGTAAAAAAAAATAGTTCCTAAAGAAAGCACTAAAACAACACGTTCCTTTCAACAAAACACTTTACTGAAGATAAAAAATGCAATCAAAGCTGCCGTCATCAAATCACCTTGTGCTCCGGACAATCGCCTCGGCTACACTATTTTTACGCTAATCTTGGACGGCTGCCACGAAGCTTGCCCTCGTGCCCGTACATTAGAATTAACTTCAGCCGGGAAACGGTTGTTTTACCGCCAAATATCTTTTATAAACCGAATACTAAACAACACGTTAGTTTTAATACAAATCCAATGGAGTACAAATATCTGAATGAGATATGTTCAGAGCGTGCGACACAAATAAATTTCACAGCGCGAAGCTGAAAAACGTATCAGTCGAATCTATGATGGCGCCGTGAGCGTCTCGCTTCGGCCATGGTACGACTCAGATGGACGTTTACTCTAATTATAATACCTGTTATTCTCTTCGCGACAGTGATAACCGCATTCCGTATCCGTGATCTCCAAAAAAGTTCCCACGAAAGTGTTTCGGAGTTCAAAAAGAAACCAAAATGTGAAGAATGTGATGTGAATAAACTTGACCTTGATCATAAATTACATATTTACAAAACTGAAAGTGTTAAACGCTCTAATGAAGATTTTAACAAACATGTTATAGAAAAGAAAAAAAATATCGAAGAAAAGACAATTGATAAAATTAAACCAGTGCTTGAAGAAATAGAGGAAGATAGTGAGGAAGATGAAGACGACGAGAATTTAATTTATCTACGTAATTTGGCTTCTAAATGGGAAGAGAAACAGAAATCTTCCAATGTCATAAGTGGAAAAGAATCTGTTAAAATAATTAACAAGAGGAAAGAAACCGTTGTAAAAGATAATTTTAATAAAAATACTATTAAGGTAGATAGCAAAAAAGATAGCGAAATCGAAGACGACGATGATGACGATGATTACGATAAAGACGATGTTGATGACGACTACGATGGTGTAAGTGATAAAGGTCCTTTACGAAAGAAGACAACTGTTGGGGTTAATAAAAAAAGTTTCAATGACATAAAAGATTTTGATAATGTTGACGACAAAGATGACGATGATGATGATGACGATGTAAGTGATAGTGACAACAGCGACTCTATGAAAATTAAAGAAAAGCTCAAAGATAAGATTACTAAAGTTAGTTTAGGTTCTCGAGAAGATAAGACATCTTTAAAGCAATTAAAAATAGGAAAGTCAATTGTAAAAGATACAGCATTGCCAAAAGAAAAGAATCTAGATATATTTAAGACATCTGAATTAAAAAAAGAAGTCCACAGTAATATTGCAGAAGAGAAGACCAAAGTAAGGGTTATTAAAGAAAACAACGAAGAAGAATCAAAAGAAGTAGAAAATGTGCTTAAAGACGTAAAAGTTAAGAAACCAAAGTCAGAAAAAGTTGTTGACAAACATAGTGTAAATAAAATACAGCCACAAGAACCTCCTCAAAGCGACAAAAGCGATATTCCAAAGGTTATTAAAGAAGTTAAGAAAGACATGAAACCAAAGGTTGATATCAAAAAGAAACAAATTAAAGACCCAATAAAAATAGAAACTTCATCAAAAGAAATACACTTCGATGATTACAAAAATGAGAGTCGAGAAGAAAGTCGATTGAAGCATATTACAGATGCTTTATTTAGAAGAAACCTTCTGAAAAGTGAATTCGAAGATTTTTATGCATTTTTACCGACTTTTGCGCCAAATTTTACACGTGTTCAAAATCCTGAGTGCAGGCGTCATGGACAAATACTTCTTAGACAATTACGCGGTGCAAAGCTATGGGCATTAAGTAGTAAGTATTTTTTATCCTATAACAATTTATTAATCCCTTGCCTGATTATTTTTTTTTCATCACTAAGTTAGTCATATAATTTGCTGAGATAATATAAAGAATTTGACTTTTTGACATACCAAAAGAGGATATCTTAAATTTTGTTTATATACTTTTGAGTAACAACTACTATGTAAACAAAAATACCGCAAATGTTAATGGTATAAAGTTAAGATTTATATCAAAAAGGAAAATATGCTAAATATGATATGCTAAATATGATATGATGGCGAATTTAAAAACCACAGTACCTTTGTTAATATTTCATCAAAGAATACTTAATTAGTCTCGAAGGACCATTATTATGTTCACATAGCTACATTCGAAGGTGTATGTTTTCAGTGCTCGACGCCACGGCCAAGATTCCCTCGGGAATACTCCACGGCAATGGCATTCAACTGGGCAGTTTCGACCAGTGTTTGGGGAGCCGTGCACGGGTTCAACTGGACACTGGGAGCATCGTAAAGGTCCACGGAAAGTACTGCTTAGCTCGCGTTGATCTGAAGTCTGAATATAAGGAAATGGAAATTCCCGTACATTTGGCACAAGCTAAGAACTTGATCAAGAGTCGAATTGATGATGTGAGTATGATTTTTGTACAAAGTATGAATGGGGGGTATTACGTTAGGCTTAAAGATTAGCTTTGTTCTTATAATGACTCGTTCAGCCAGGTCACTTTGTTCCGCGCTTCTCCACGTTGAGTTGGGGCGTGTGTGTACCCGCGCCCTGTAGCCCAGAAGACGTCGAGAATATAGTGAGAGATGCGATCAAGCATTACCAGTATACTAGTGGAGTATCCTTTAAAGTTAGGGTCGATGAACAAGATTGCCATGTACAGAAGAAACAGGCATGGTGGGAAGAATGGCTTGGAATCCCAACTGTTGTCACTTTGTAAGTCATAATTATATTCTATACACTGATATTTAATTTAGTATGTAATTGTTAATGTGTAATAATGAAATTAATATCCTGTTTTCAGAGCGTTGTACGGTGTGGTCGTTTTACTAGTCGTAGTTGCTACGGCGCAGGATTTCGTTGCTAGAAGAAAGAATGAGGAAATCAATGACGAAGTGAAAGATGAAAGCGACCAAACTGAAAAAGATGAGACTGGCCAGCGGCCTGAAAGTAAGAATTTCAAAGACCATTTGCTTGTTAAGTATTAATGTTGGGCAAAATTTTTTTTATAAAATTATGTTACAACATAATTTCTGTTAATTAATTGTATAGTCGCGCTTTCTGAAGGTGTCTAATCATAAGATATAATAGTATTAAGTCTATGGTTCCAGTTCAAGGTGGATTCTGAGTCATCCTGAGCTAATGATAGAAACACACGCAGTAAAATGATCAATAAGTGTCAATTGATTTATTACATTGAAATATCATTGGTATAAACATTTTTTTGGAAAACATAATAAATAATTTATTTATCAACATGTCTAGACATCAAAACTCAATTCATTAAGATAGGTCTTGGATGATTTCTAACCTCGTAGATTCTTGTAGGCCGTTGAAAGACATATCTAATGCGTAATTAAAAGTAACTTATGTTTGAAACGTGATCGTTTCAATGAACCCAACATTGTTTATTGTTTCTTAATTACATCAATCCGTTCGGCTTCGGCCAGTAAATCAAATGATCACGGGTCACGAACGCCGTATCGAAAATTATGTCGCATGTCCATTGATTTCGAACGATTAGCGTACGTGACCGAGCCCAGTGCAATATTGCCCGGACCAGACTTGTATACGTAATTTATGTTAATTAACGTGTCATCGGTATTCGGAGTCGATTTGAATCGCAAACGGGCCGGAGCACCGCGACTCGTTGCCGAAACAAAGTGGGTTAAGGTCGAACGGATGTTTGGGGTTCAGCGATAAGTTATGAAAATGCCTCGTTTCGTTAACAAAAACACTTTAAGCAAACAATGTACAAATTGAAATTAAGTTGATGTTAAATGTAATCAAACCAATGGATATGAGTCATAATTTATTTAATTAATGAAGCAACGCATCAGATATTTCGACTATTAAGGTTAATTTAAACAAATTCCTATACTAATGATGTAGGCATCAAAGATACCGAAATTTTAACTTTAGGTTAAGTTGAAATTGTTTTCACATGTTTGATGTAAACTAATAATTTCTTAACTGATTATCTCCACTAATTCTTAGTTTCGTAGAAGTTGATAAGTTATTCATTAAATACCACTATAATACCACATCTTTACAGAAAAAATTAAGTCATTCATCCCCTTAACCTTTTCCACAAACAATTTCATGCGAACTCGAAGTTGGGAAAACGATTCCATTTTATCCTTTCATTGCTTTAATAAGACACATTTGCAGCAAATTAATTTACAATCAAGTGGCAATTTTTGCTATTGCAAGCCGTAAGCGTAAAATATTAGATTATTTTCCAAAATCGCATGGCTAATTACGTCTTCGCCTGTCAAACTTTGAATCACAAATAAAAACGAAAATATAATTCATTTCACACTTGTGTTTGTGTTACGAAGTTTGTTTTCATAAACAAATTTGGTCGTTAGAAAACGACTAAGTTTCGAAGTCGATTTCTTTTCTAAATCAACGAGCGACGTAATTTGTTATGCAAATTGCCTCCGTCGACACTTCTGCCTCACGTCAAATTTAAGCATGACTTATTTCTTGATTTATTCTTGTTTATTTATGAGCTTTTTTCATCCGAAGCTTTTGAATCAAGTTCTTTCGAATTCTATATAATGGAATAACAAGGGCCGATTCTGCGCGCTGTGTGCCTAAAGAAAAAGATAAATATTTAAATTCAACCATTATGTTGATGGTTTATCCGCCTTTTAATTCGTCGTTCGTAATTCTTTGTGCGTATTCAGAATAATTGACCAAATTTAAATGGTTAAGTATAATTCAGATCCTAAAATTCTGTTTTTGGACTTCTATCAAAAATAACTTCTACATAAAATCACGAATTCAGTGACTATAACAACACAGTTATAACGTATTAATAACGAAATTTAGCACTTATTTTATTTGATAAAAAGACATACACGGAATAATCTCATCAAATATATAATTACAAATATATTATTCGGAAGTAAAGAAATATTTCTTTCGTTTCAGGTGAGAGCGCAATCAGCGTGTTTTCGTTGTACCGCACCGTACGCAAGCTGGTGGCTCCTGCAACATCAGACGAGATCTCCTGCATCCACGGCGTGCGAGCTATTGCCACCATCGCCCTGCTCATTGCTCATAAATTTCTTCCCGTTGCTTCTGCACCTTACACCAATAGGCTAATGATAACTGAGGTTTGTGACATTGAAGGAGTGTGTTACTGATCAGTCTGTAAAAATGCACCTAAATGACTAATCTATTTTTCGTAACTGTTAGGTTTAAGTAGTAATTCATAGTTTTATTTCTATCAGTAAAATACGATACAGTGAAAAATATATCAAATATTCTTAAACGGTAATTTGATATTTAATTATGACAGGAGCTGAAATTAAGAAAACTACACGTACATGGTTTTTATTTATTGCTCATTAAGTTACATCTGTCCCGGGATTTGAACGAAACTAGTTTGTAATTGTTTCGAAAAGGTTTAGAGGTCCTGGTAGGATACGTGCCACTCATACTAAATTGACTAATTGCTGGTCAGTTTAAACTGTGCGTTCGTTTTAAAATAAATGTACACCTGAATTCATAAATGAATCATTCATTTTGTTTAAATTCACCGCACAAATGATTAGGAAGGACATTTTTTATTTTGTTATAAAAAGTACAAATGTAGGAGTTTGTTGTTCTGATTTTTCCTATTACAAATAAATATTCTCAATTTAATTTGCGCCAAAAATTTTTGGTCTTGTTGAAGAAGTTGAGACAGCCTTATAGTTTTAAGGTCCTATTTGTAACCTACTAGTATAAAGTTATCGTTTTCCAGTATCTCATCATGTAACACAAGTCCTGATTCTATACCAATCGTCCCTATGGTCAGCGAACAACAATACATAACTCAATATATATCAAGAAACCAAAGCCTCATAAATAAGACTAAAACGTTGGATTATAACGAAAGACATCGCGCTTATGCTCTGAAACCTTGGATCGTCGCCAGATTGTTATTTGCCGTATCTGGCCCGTGCAACAAAATTGTGTTTGGCAATGCGAAAACTTTGTTTATCTGGGGAACTTCTAGTTTTTTGTTTATGTTAAACTGAACGGGCGAAAGCGAAAAAGTTTTGATTCTACTCTTTAATCTGACATCTGTAAGTATCGTAAAATACGTCGACGGATCCCAGTCGTCTGCCATCAAAGCCTGTCGTAACAATGAAGCCCGGCGATCATTGCTCGATACAGATAAAACATTTATACTTAATCTGGATTTAGACAACAGACAGTAAACTCTTTATTGGCATTTATACGACTACTTTTAGATCTTTACCTTGATTCATTCTGTTATCGTATTCTTTGTTATGTACTTATTAGTTTTGATTAAGCCCAATTTTTTACTTTACACTTTCTGGTTTTACTCATCATTGATTCACTTCATGAATAAACACCATCTTAAAAATAACTTCTAGATAATTATATTTAAAGCCAACCAGTTTTCGTGCTTATTTTTGTGCCATAATCAAAACACTAACCCGATTTACGGAGTAATTTTATTAACTTAATGGCCAGTAATACCAATGCGAATATGGTCGGTAATTGTATGGCTTGTAATAACTTTCTTATTCTGTGGTAGCGGTAGAGAATTAGCATGTGCAAATATACTGAAACACGATAAGTTATAATGATTTAACATTAATATATGTCATATAATTAATATTGATAAGATTAGCATTAAAATAAAATTAATTTTTATAGATTTAATCATATAGACTTGAACAATTTTTATCACATAGTCATAACTTATGTCCTTGCTTAATATTATTAAACGTGTTTTTTATATCTAACAAAGTTTAATAGTCTAAAGTACTTAATTATTCTTATCAGTGTTACCCCCTATTCTAGTCCTTCCTAAATATTTTTAGCAATTCCTGTTGATAATGCGTTTGAATTTTAGTAATTGTTACAGATAATGACGCCTGCTCTTACACTATTGTAGGTTAGGTAATTTTGAGTTTTATTTACATCTTTCTTCGTCTTAAAAGTCCAGCTTCTTTTCATCATGTAAAATTACTTTTGTTTTTAACTTTTAACTGGTTCTCTCTGTCTAGGTGGTAAGCTCTCCGCTATGGTCGTGGTGCCGCGCTGGCTGGATGTACACTGACTGTTTCCTATTGCTGAGCGGGACCCTCACAGCGCATCGCATAGCAAATGACAACGAATCTGGAGCATTTAAGAGGATACTTTTCAGATACTTGAGGTAAATGTAGATATTTACATTGAATAAATACAATATATGTGAATATAAGCACTACTGTGTACATAAATCTTGAAAACAGCAAATGAAAAGATAGGTTTAAATTAAAAAAAATAACGTTTATTTCTTTCAGTATCTCTGCCATTCTTAAAATAAGTGAAATTAATATAACACGATACTCAAAATGTAGTCGTTTTTCAAGTATTTTTCATATAATTATTACTGAGGCAATATTTTAATAACAATAGGTTGCTATGTTTTTTTTTCAGGCGCTTTAAAAACAACGCACAACCACCTATTTACATTCACTTAAGTAATAAAAATGGATAAGTTGTTCATGATCGATTATGAGGTCGATAATTGCTTGTCGGTCGCAGATGACGTTAACTGCGTACGATAAATTACGGTTCCGGATGCGACGGAAGACTCTGATGTAGTGTAGTTTTCATATGAGTATATGCGAGAAAGATGAAATAACACGGTTCAGAATTATTTAAATAAATCACTAAAATATAGATAGCATTCTAATGTTATAAAAAGGGGAGGATTTGTATTTATGGATTTTTGCATGTATAATAACTCAAAAACTACAGGGCTGATTTCAATAATTCTTTCACCTTTAAAAGCTACGTTACCCCTGAGTAACATAGGATATAAAGCGGGCGTAGTCGCAAGCAACAGCTAGTCATTAATAACACAAAATAATTCTAACAGCAACTTAATCTTATTCGATGTAATTCAGTTCCGAACAATATCGTTGTTTTGAATAATTATTATGACAAAATCTGTAATTTTATTTTAATTTAGTTAATAGAATTTAATTATTAAACATACCTAAATGTTACGCATACAAGGTACCTTAAATTATTTCCTACATAACAGGTATTTTATTTTTTCCTTAATCGCTTAAATGTTTTATTTATTAACTAATCCAAGATACAATTTGACACAAATCGAAATTGTGCGTTTGCAACACATGTGTAAAACATCAGTTTCATGTTATTTAAAAAAAGTTATAATATGTATTTTGACAGAGGATATCTACACGTTGAATAAACAATTGTTTTTGATAATGATGAATGTTCTTAAGAAGAAAAAAAAATCTCTCTTATAACATTTTGTACATTAGGGCTAATGTAAAGTTAAGTACATGTTATAAAAAAAATGTTTGTGTTTTGTTTGTTTTATACTTTTAGAGCGGGTGCACACTGTTGACCAAACAATCGACAATCGCACGATTGTGCGTAGTCAATTCAATTATTTAGTTGTACACATAAAAATTGAGAAGCGTTTGCTCCTCCATATAAGCTCAATGATATCAAAGTGAGACTAAACAGTTGTGCGATGTTTTAGTTTCAGGTGTGCGCAGACTCTTAGTATAAAATTATATTAAGTGATATGCTTCGTATTGTTTGACATTTAAGCACTTAATTAAGGAACTGACAAAAGATAAACTAACTAATCACTTAAGTTTAAAGGTCCCTTATAAGGTACTAAATATTTGATAACGTAACCGTAGAATTCCACTGCAGTAAGAGAATTTTAAAGAAATTCTTTTGTTCCAGACTGACTCCTGCATTGTTAGCTGTGATACTGTTTTACGCGTATATTTGGGACAACATCTCTATGGGTCCTATGTGGGGTTCACTTGTCACTAAGAATGCAGAAGTCTGTCAGCAAGGATGGTGGTGGAATGTTTTTTATCTGCAAAATTACTTCGGATTCGAGAATATGGTTAGTATTTTTAACTGTTTTATAATGCTCAGTCAGTGTTAGATTTAAAAGTGGCCGTTATCTATATCTATACTTTTACGTCTTAAAGGTTTTTAAGTCAACTGTCAACTGTTGCATGTGAATTTTGACATTTGCAATTGAAAATTTCGCAACTGTACGTATGTACAGTAAAGTATTTTACTAATATTATAAATGCGAAAGTTTAGATGTATGGATGGATATTTGTAGCCTAAACGGCTGAATGGATTTCGATGAAATTTGGTATAGATGTATGGAATATAGATAGTATGGAAAAAACACATAGGCTGCTCACTATTGTATCTTTTAAATTCCACGCGTACGGAGTCGCGGGCGAAAGTTAGTAATAAAATATTGTGTTCATATAATTTCATGCGGATAAATCCGCGCCTGCACAGGAACAGCTAGTAGTTGAATATAATTTGAATAGGTACTAGTTTTTTATGAAAATAATATAAGATAGTTTTAAATTGACCTTTGATCTTGTAGTCTCGTTCACACAGTTGTATCATCCTGTTCAGTCTGCGATGAAACTACTACACGCGTCGAAAAAGAATAAAAAATATCAAATTAAGCAGATTCATATTATTGATGGTCATTCAGGCGTGTTCAAATTATTATTTAATTTTCCTTAACCGACATTAAGGCGAAGCAATCAACATTTGATTTTTTAATTTCCCATTTCCAATTAATACATCCTGTAATTAATGTCATTTTTATTGGTTCTCTATTTTAGATATAACTCGCGGTAAGAATTTTAATCCTATGGGTTTTTATTTAATTTTTTCTGGATGATTTTGATTGAAAATTGATGGTCTTGCGTTGTGTGGTCTGTTGGAATACATTAGACGATTTCCTAAATAAACTACTGCAGAAAAAAATGTGTATACGAGTTGCTGTGCTGCGTAATGACGCCGTTTGCATTCGTGTAATGATCACGACAGAACTGGCGCAAGCTAGTTGTACGGATTATTCCGATGACGCTCTCAGAATAATGAAAGGATTACTCAACGTAATGATAGTGGCTAGATTTACGAAAAAAAAAATCATCAGCGTAGCACCTGAATCTAAAATACAAGATAATATCGAGTACACAAGTGAATATTGAACCAAAAAAGATAGAAACCGGACATAAGGGTTTTCTCTAACCTGATACTAACACAATTATTTCGAAGATACAAAAGAAATTACGTATCTAAATAAGAAATGAATTTTATACAAGTCAAATCAATTTCTAACCCTCCAATTACGTGTTTCAATAAAATTAAACGTCAAGATCTTTCAGTAACATAAGTAATCACGAAACGATCGGCCATTCATTAGGAAATGTCCGATCGCCGAACATGTAGGCGTTGATGTATGAATGTGTCAGGAACGTAAAAACCGGAAGTCCCTGGTTTTTTTCCAAGCTTTCTACATAATGAGCACGAATGTGATTTCGAACCATTCACATATTAAATCTATTTTTAGAAGCAAATAGCTGATGTAAAATTACGAATTTCAATATCTTAGTAGACATTGCTAAAGTAATAACAATCGAAAAAAGAAAAGCAGCACACGACTTGCAGTCACTTCACCGTTGCTTATTAAGCGAGAAAAATATATAAATCAGCAACTCTGGGGAAAGAGCTGATGATTGCCAGATAGCTTAAAGATCGTACTATTGTTCCAGTGCGCACCACAAACGCATCAACTGGCTTTAGATATGCAGCTGTCAATCCTGGGCGGTGTGGTGGTATGGGCGATGCAATCAGAGTTGCCCGTGCTTCGCGCGCTGCTTCCGACTCTACACGTGTGGGCTGCCTTCTCTAGATACAGGACCACGAAGGAACACCGCCTCACACTATTGGCTTATCACGGTGTCAGGTATGCTAAGAGCTAGAGCTTTTTTATGCTTTTGCCCTTTATCTCCTTGTTATTTAATCTTGTATTCCATTAATTTCTTCGTACAAAATGCTCATATTCCTCTAATCCTGTCTACATATTTCTCTCATGTGTGTTATTATTTTTGTAGCAAATTCCATGCCATTGTAAACTTTCTTTGTCTCATTATTATTATTGAATCCAATAAATGTAACATAACGGGAGGATCTATCATTTCAATGTTTGTTCGATTGTTCCCAAGGTATAGATACACTACTAAATTATTACCAAGATCTAAAAGTAATTTTCAATCTTCACATAGTGAAAAAAAGTCGCAATTTAAAATAACGTGTGTGACAAGTTAATATAAAAAACCTCTTAATAATAAAAGAAAATAAACTTACTTACGTAGTTATTTTTTTCTTTAGTAACGTAATATTGAATATCAATAAAAACTAAATGTAAACGAAATGATGTGGAATTTGATAAACCTAGTTCGACGGAATGTTATTTAACAATGTTGGCCAATAAAGTGTCAATATGTTAGAGGATCTTCATAAGAATGTACAGCATCCTTTATTTGAACTTCTGATTAACATTTTACTTAATGTAAATGTAGAATATTCTTCATAGCAACAAACGAATTCATTTGATATGAGTGCTTTTTACATCAAGTTGTATGAATTGACATCGAAATATACAGTTGTATGGTTAGGTAAATTTTCATGTCTTATTCTGAGTGTATGAGTTGGATCAAATCGATAGTGGACATTTCAATTGATTTATATTCAAAGTGTATGTCATGCGCGAGCCTTGCCGGCGGCTAGCGGAAGCTACGTTGTACGGTATCACGAAATCACACCGAGAGCCTTAGTCATATCACGCACAAACGCATTAATGCTTTGTAAATAAAAGAAAAAAACAACATCAACACTTGTTGATATACTTGAACAGAAATCGTTTGTTTCTTTATACTTATAAAGAAACAAACGATTTCTGGAATATGGAATGAGGAATGACAATCATAAACTGAAAAGGGAAAGATGCAAAATATATGAAAGGAAAAACTATGCGTTCTGGAAGATACAGGCTTGAAAATCTAGTCATTGTAGAAGTACATTTGATTGCAAAACACTAGACAATCTCTACACTAGGAGTATATGCGAAATCATGTCAATCATTAATAGCGAAAACGATAAAAATTAATGTCAGTGTTAAGACTTATTTATGAAGCAGTAATAATTGAATATCGTCGAAATCCTGTTCCGTATCTATCATACTAATCATAGTAATATCATAGATGTTTGTTAGTTATATTATAAATGCGAAAATTTAGATGGATGGATGTTTGTTAGAGTTTGTAGCCTTAACAGATGAACGGATCTCAATGTAATTTGGTATAGACGTAGAGGATAGTCTAGAAGAACACATAGGCTGGACACTTTTGTTTCATTTTTTTAAATCATGCGGAGGAAGTCGCGGGCGAAAGCTACTGTATTTAAAAATCTGTATGTAAATAAAAATATTCAAAGATGATCTCTGTGTAACCGATTTATGTTAAAAGGAGATGAAGACTTTAATAATTATAATTAAAAAATCAACATTTTCTGCTCATGCGATTTCTCTACGTCTTCTTTCTGCAATATCCTTTAATCCCATACGACATTTCAATTAATTTGATTAATGTCGTTTCCTGTTTGCTTTTTTATCTTTTTTTACAAGCAATCGGTTGTTCGTGGGATTCCTTTTGTATGCAACCAGCTACATTGTGCGTAAAATATTATAAGCCTGTGTTTTGATAATACTGGCCATAAATGGCATCAAATGGGAGTTTTTAAAAAGTTTTGATTTTACTATCTGTATTTCTTTAACCCGTACTTTCAGAGTATTTCTTCCATAATATTTATCTTAAATAATATATCGTTCAACATTCTATCTGGATTTTAAACATACTGTTATAAAACCACTGTTTATTTAATCTAGTCGTCATTCCGGCATCCCGGAAGAGGAGTTATTTCGGTATTCTTTTTTAAGAACAACTATTTCGAGATGTCCCACTGAGTGGTAAGTGTTCGTTAGTTGTAGTGTTTCTTGAGAGAAAAGGAGTGATTTCGTTAACATTTTCCAATTGTACGAAAAGTATTGTATTATGTAAATCGTTTTAGTTTTGTTCATATTTAATAGGAAATTTGAAATGTGCTTTAAGGATCTCTGGTAAATGTATTATATTATAGAACGAAAAATGGAGTTCAATGTCTCGCCAGCGGCTGATAGAGGTTAAGATAGCTTATAAAATAACGTCACTGTCAGATAAGGGAACTAAGTCCGATATTTCCATCACGTAATTTGCACGTTCGATTGTTTTTAGACAACTTTGCGTGGAAAAGGCCCTAAACATTGCGAGAGAGACTAAGTTCTTTTTTTAACACAGCGCGTATCGACAGCCAGTTATTATTTAATTTCAGCATATCATTTCTTTTTTAACTTTTTAATTACGTAAGGGATTACATGTAGGCCGTATATTCATTAATGATATCGCCAGGGACATATAATCTGATCCCTCCTACATCAAACCTAATTATTTCCAATATAAATTGGGTCACAATTTGCTTTTCAGTAAGAAGAATTTTTGTTACACTAAAAGGTAACTGATGTGACTTTTAGATTTTTTTAAATTTATATGCAGCTTATTTTAAACATACTTTTACGCTGTAAAGTAACAAAATTGCATTTTCATATTAATTTGGAATTAGAACTACAAAACAATGAAAATTTAATAAAAACTTTCCGAAACGGGCGAATTAAAATTTTATCTACAAATTATATGAGCACTTGTTGAATTAAATTAATGCTTTGTGCAAATGGTTGTACTACCCTGGGGGTTGACGTCAAAGAGCAAAGAACATCAGAGTGCATCGACTCGTCGACCGTTCACCTTGACAGCCAGACGCTTTGTATAGTCTGTGCTTATGTAGAAACTCTTTTATTGAATAAATGAAGAATGATGAAATGTTTTTGCGAAAAGTTATGCGATATTGTTTTATTCCGTTGGATAATTTTATGAGGGTTTTCGGAAATCTTCCCGTTTTTATTTTTACAAATGGGCTTTGGAATCGGATAGATATACTGATAAATACATGTGGATATAATTTTAATTCAAAAAACAATTTAGATACAGACATTCTAACCTTAAAAAACAAGAGACATTTAACTTTTATGTTTAGAGATCAAAGTTTTACGGCCGAATAGTGAAACGATATTTATATGACTCACAGGGTCTTAAATAATAAATCCACGCTTAAACTCCAAAATGCATTAAAGTCAGTCGTCTACCAGATTGTGAGCAACGCATACAAAGCGAAGTATTTAAGACAGAGTACTCGATCTTTAATCTAGCTATTTAAAATTAAAAATAAAACAAAAAATAGCACAATAAAGTTTATCGAACTCTTACAAAGGTTTTTTTACACGATGAATGCGGTTTTATAGTGATCTAAATGTTTTAGAATTGTTTCAATCGTTATAGCTACCGTTCATAATCGGGTATTGCGCCACTCGGACATTGTCGATTGGTCGCGGTATGCCGTTTAGATTCACCAATGAGGTGTGTATAGTTGAATACAAAGAATGTGAAAAATTATAACAAACACTCTTTACCTTTAAAAGGATGTAATCACCGAGTTTTTAGTAACCGACATGTTTGTATCATTTGAACAATGAAATTCCAAAATGAGTCCACAGATTATAAATGACATATGTAAACATAATTTTTAATTCGAGCTGAAGAAATACAATTGTCCCTCTCATTCTTCTTGAAAAAATTAGAACATTACAACACTAACAACGTGTAATGACAGTAATTACTAAAAATATACCTACTTTAGGAAATAGGTTTCACTAGAAATAGATTTTTACTTTTAAAGGTTAGAGTCCAAATTAAAAGCAGCTTTCTAAAAATATACATCTTTCTTGTTGGGTGTTAAAAAAGGAGCAATTTGTTTTTGCGTGAACGCGGACAGAATCTCTCGTGAAATATCAGCATTTAAAACAATGAAAACGGAACGTGAATTCGCTTTCCATTCACAATTTTTCCTTTTTCTTACTACACTTTGTCCGGTACGTGCTCTCCCATTAAAATTGTTTATCACAGAACATTGCAATTGGTTTAATAAATACTGTTTTGTTAGATAAATATAATTCAACTCATTATTATTGAGAGAATTAATAATGCCAAAACTAAATTACCATTTACTTACCATAATTCACAAATGTTTTATTAAATACTAGCTTTCGCGCGTAACTTCGTCAGCGTGGAATTAAAAAAAAACAAAAGTGAGTAACCTATGTGTTCTTCCAGACTATCC
>DVQG01000362.1:0-15432 GCA_018231605.1 Papilio ambrax
AGGCAGTGAAGCGCGGCAGCGGCGTCGGCTGCGGCGCACGTCACGGGCACGCGGCAGCGCGCGACACGCGACGCGCAATTTCCGCCGCCCGTCAGATTCGAGCGGCGTCCGTACGACATAAACCGAACGTCGCCTCCTGCTATATCCTACACCCGTCACATCTGCTACTTCTGTCTCTGAATTCACCATTTTACTTTCATTGCGAATTCAAAAATAAACGACATCTTATTACAAAATTAGTTGTTTCGCCTGATTTATAGTTAACATATTATTGGATCGTAAATTCAATGTCGGTTTCTTTTGGAATTCCAAGTATTCTGTCGCATGAACGTTCGAGTCGAATTTCTCTCATCTAAAAGATGTCCACAAGAAGGGTATTACACATTAAACTCGGAGACATGATTTTTTTTAGTCGTGCCTCTTTTTTGGCTCGCAAGGAATGGATTTAATAATTATGGGGTAAAGAAGCGAAACGTGTGGGGTCTCGGCGGAAGGATGGAGTGAGGCAGGCCGCGATTAAATCGCAGGCGTTTCGGCGTGTAACAGGAAGTGGGTCAAGCGGCGCCGCCCGAGCTATTTATTGCGTTTCCGACTAAATTGCAATCGCTATCTTAGATTTTGAAAATCAAACGATCCACGTTCATTTTAGCGAGCTAAAGCATAAAACGAATATAGTCGTATGTTATTCACGAGTATGTTAAGAGTTAGAAATAAATATGCGATTATTTGTAAAATTGTGTAATTCAAAGTATACTCTTCTGTGGAATGTGTTGCTCAAATAATTAAAGGAGGTCGATAAAGGCATACTATTAAAAGTTCTTTTCCTACGGTAAAGACCGCCGCTGCTCTGAAGCAGGTTAAGTCTTAGTCGCTCTGCAATTACAGTCAAGTGCCTTTAAATGAACCGAGCTCTCGAGCACGGCGCATCGCTTCGCACCGCCCGCGCCGCCGCCCTCTTCGGTGCCGCGCCGTGCCCTTTCCACTGGTTGTTAATTTGATTCAAAACAATTAATTCATTCGGATTCATATGACTTAACATGATCATCAACAAATAAAATTTACTTTTTAAAGGATCTAACAAGGCTTTGACTTTATACCTTTTTATTACTTTTGTTGATCTTATCACAAAGAATACGAGTATTTACCTACAGCGAAATCAACTCAGAAAAAGAGACGCCTACGGAAAGATTTATTTTCATGTATTATTCATTCACGTGTCCTCGAACGTTTTCATTTCTATGCGGTATTTTGGCAGCGCGATAATGATATCTGTCGTAAAAGCCGTTATGATATCTACTTACAGCCAACATATAGAACAGGAAGCGATGAGTGCAGACGTCATCCAAAAAGAAATTATTCGCCTTGGCTCGGCTCCTCACCACACCACTATATGGATCAATTTAAGTAATGTACTTACTCCATTAATAAAATGAAAAATATCACTTTAAGTCTATACGGTATACTAGTTAAGTAGTAGGTAGAATTACAGTTAATAAGCGTTACATCTTTACACCACCAAGATTGTTATGTAAAGTTAAACATAACTTTACTCATAAATTATTTCTAATAAGAAAGAAGAAAATACTAAACGAAAACTAGTATTAAAATAACTTTATTCTTCATATATAAGTATGAAGAAACTACCTTTAAGTATGAAACTAGAAATGTTGGTCAATTTCAGTTGCGATAACAAATTTTGTTGGCTATTCCGAGTGCATGCTGCTCTTTTGGTAAGATTAGTGCAAAACGCGCGACGGCCTGTATATCCGAAGATATTGATTTTGGAATGTGGCCAAAAAAACTCCTAGCAAAGGCACGCGTCAACTGCCGCGCTGCCCGGCCCCGCCGCTCGCCGCCCGCCGTGCCGTCAACCCTTTTACCAATATTAAATTCTGTTTTGCCACTTCGCGATTTCACAATTCTAAAAATAACCCGTACATAAATAGGTTTTTCTATTTAGGAAACATCCCATTGGACTCACAATATATTGTATTACGCAATGTCGTTCATTTGTTTGTTCCAGTATTTAATAAATACTCATTTGTCAGGATTGCAACACATTTTTCAAAATTTGATACAACTGCCAAAAAAGATACGAGAATTTGTAAAGACGAAAATCGTAGATCATGAATTTTCATTTGAGGGTGAGGATTGCTTGATTACTTTAAGGAAACTTATACAGCCGCTTCTTGCAAGCAAGAGTTAATCCAATCTTTACTTCAAAATAAAATATTTACTTTATTAACAGCTTCGCCGAGGAGTTTAAATATTTCAAGACCTGTAAATTATATTACATTTTTAAAGTTTCAACTTCTACCTTGTAATTCATAATAAATTCCTTTTGCTATTGCTAATTCCTATAAGGAAAAATTACACTGGAATTGTGTATCAGTTCGGGAGCTATTAATTCTGGGTCTTGCCGTTGTTTTTTATTTATTGGTTGCTCTAACGTCTTTTGACCCGCCGGGTGTTGCCTCATTCGAAATAAAGACGTTACAGCTCTTTATTGCCTCTAGTTCTAGAAAACGACTGTATGAAATCAAATTGATTTGAAAGTACGGATAAAGTAGGAATCACAGAACAAATAAAAAGGTATTTTTATGTTTAGGTTTAAAACAAATAGTATTAGAAGCCGTTGGCAAGACACAAAACGATGCAAAAACCCACCCGTGCGCTCTACTAAATCTTACTTGTGTCATACGTACGTTTTGCTCTAAACTTTATATTGTTAGCTGGGACTGGGGAGGCACGTATCTACAAAGACTGGGCAAAGAGTGACTGTCCGCAAAGTTTTCTGAAGCAAGAGCGTCTCTACTTTTCTCTATGAACGAGTCTGTTTCCGTTTATCTTTGGTTGCTTTTTTGTTAGCATCAGTTTCTTTTTATTATGTTCTGTCGTAGCATTTGCCGTATCAGTCGATAGCTCACTAGCATTGTATAATATGTTCAGTGTCCAGATTTAACAAATAACTTTACACTACTTTGTTATTGTAGGAGAAATTTTGAAAAAATAATTAATGACGGCTGGATGATTTGCAATCCGGTGTGCTATCGAGCATTTCTCGTCGAGCATTAATTGACGGCTCACTGAGCTCGGTCTTAAATTGGTGTAAATCCTCAAGGCACAGATCATACCGAGCGAGCGTCGGCTCTCAACGCGCCTCCTCCAATTACTTTAATTAAAACAATACCACGGCACCAATGCTACGTCGACTCGCCGAGTCTGTTTCCCATTTCCCTATTTAAATACGAAAACGAGCTCGTAGCTCGCGCTTAGCATGCAAGATGTTACTGTTCATTTTAGATACAGTGTAGTGGCTATATGATCAAGACATCTGTGTGGGGGCTGCGAATTAACACAGAGCAGAATATTACGATGTGCACATTCCGTGTAACTTCTTAAGTAAAATTACTTAATTACAATTATCATATGGAAAGTTTGTATGTTTTTATTTATACAATAGTAAATACAAATGGAAAATAAACAACATTGATAACAGTTTTTATTCATAAAATTCCGTAACCATTTAAGTTGGTAGCAACTCGGTCCATGAGGAAGTGATTCTAGAATCGATTAGGAAGTCGGGTTGATTCAGCGACTTCGGAGCTAGTAATTTACTCTCGAGTCAGCTGAAGGCGACACCTGTCGGCCGGAGTGACGGCTGATAATGCGACGCGGCCGCCATTCACGGCCGCTGGAGCGCGACGACGCCCATCCTTCTGCTACTCGAGGCTTTCCTAACACCTATCGTATCGAATTCATTCGATAAAATGCTAATACTCGTATACCGTATACAGGTTCATTTATTTATCCATGCAGTTAGTTATTCATGGATTAGTACTTTTATTTCCGTCAATGTATAAAATATGGGATGTTAATAAAGGAAACATGAGTCGTATAACCTCTGGCGGAGGTTGTATAAAGCTGCTTAAGCCGAGTATCATCTGCGGGATTAGAGTTTACACGAGGTCGGGCGTCTCGAGGCGACACGACACGGCATGGCACATCTCCGACGGGAGCCAACTTCAGCAACTTTCTTAAGGGCGGTTAGCTAACTTTGACGTGCACGCGCTGCCAGCGTAAGTAAGCCTGGGGATTCGATACTCGGTAACAACTAACAACATCCAATATAGGGGCTGCAATCAGTATCAGAGGAAACGGTACAATATATCAAAACGTGGAGAATAAGATAATAACTTTCTGTACAATATAATCGTACATTATTCACGCTCCAAATTAAAGTTCTTAAATGTTTCGTAATATCTAAAGTTGAACAATAATGTTCGTGGAGTGTGGCTCTTTCATGAAGTTTGGAATTTCGGTTCGAATAAATTTTAACAAGCAACAATGTTTATGACAATCAACAAAGGTAGGTTCTCAAACCTTAGTGAATTAAATGTAATGAAAATTTAACCGCGAAAATTTAAAGGAGAATCTATAAGCGATACTTATACGTGTAACATGTTGAAATTTATTAACATACAGAACTTTGGAATTAATGAGAGTAAAGAACAAATATTTAATTTTAAAAAAAGCAAAGACATACTTTTTATGTATTACAACTATCTGTTTTGTTCAGCATAAAGTCATACATACTCTTTTAGTTTGTTTTCAATTTACTCAGCTTAAAAATATTCAAGCCAAACGAACAGAAACATGAATATTGAGATAGTAATATTCGTTATGTTAATGTTGGGCGTAGAACCAGTCAACTGTGTTATTAAAAGGTGGCGGTAGTGGCGAGGTAGCGTGGTCTGAGCGTGGTAAAGCAAGGGTAGGGCAGATAAGTTACTGCTTGCTACCGCGGCCGGGTGGCGGCGGCCGACAGCGGTACTAAGAATGTACCTACTGCCAGTTTTATGAGTTTAATCAAATCGTTTTAGGGATGTTATGGCGTCTAACGACTGATTGTTTGCAAACGCACGTGTGCTGACCTCCGCAATTTATGACCTTATGTTACGCCTATTGTTCCAACCGTTACGGAATTTCCTTCTTTCCAGTGATATGCAGAATGTAATGATGATATTCAGAATAACAAATATACTATGATTTAATTTCCTTTAAGTTTGCATTTATTACAATGAAAATGTTTTACAATTTAACCTAATGTTTCAATTTGATTACAAAAAAGTTTTCTACATATTAAAACTTGTGGCCAAATAATCAAGATATTCTTCGATTGTATCACTGTAAATTGTGAATTAAATTGGCATTAACATATGTCATATGTTTGCACCACATCCATCTCTGCGTAGTGCCAATAGTTTAATTATTGTAGTTTGCGATAAATTATATCACAGAAAGCTCTGTGTTGGGAAAATTTTTAGATAGAACGATTGGTAATAACGGAAAAGATTTAGTACAGATATGGTAAAATTGAATAAATGTATATGAAAATCAGCGCATCGCAAATTTATAGTCATGTAAGCTTATCGTAGCGAGAGGGCGGTAGTAATTCTTTTCTAAGCAGGGCGTAAAGTTATTCAAAATATGTATAAGTTACGTCCTAAGCTGGTCGTAAAATGGTATTACAAACGTTATGACGGCCGGGGTTCGGCCGGATTTCATCACTTAGGAAATTGTGAAAAAAGGCTACCGTCGAAAAAATCTAAAAAATTGGCCGCTTTTAAAACAGATTTGGACGATACTGCGTAGCTTCGCGTGCCCTCCGCTAACAAAAGATACGTCAGTATTAAAATCGAGACGAAGTAACAATATATCGATGTTGAAGTTTTAAGAGTAATATCCGTCGTCGAGGCCGCGGCGTGCGTCTCGAAATGAAAAATGTTTTGCGAGGTAAACGTCGAATATTTATGCACCGGAGGAGCGATCGTAAATTATTTGCCTCGATCTCACCGGTACGTACTGGACAAATCCTTTATGCATATGTTTACTTGCGCCGTATTTTTCATTTGTTTCCTACGAAAGAAGTTTTGAAGGAAGAATATAAATGTTGTTTTTTCTTTTGTTTTTGGAGAAAATTACACGTAATAAAAAGTTGGTAATTTGAAGATGTCGGAGATGAAATACGTGAGGCATGCATCGTAAGTAAAAATAGTTGGTGGGGCCGGGAAACTGTCACAAATCCATGTTTGCAGGTTGCATGCGGGAGCCGGAGTAGTCCGGAGAGTGCGGGGGTAGGAGCAGCGCGCGAGGGCATGCATGTTAGATGAGCCGGCGCTGCACAGGTGTCGCACGCCTTATTTTTAATGCATCGCATTCCCTGAAATTTGCCTCTTCCGCAACAAACTGGTGTAAAAGATTATTAAAAACATTGATTCGCTTTTTAACTTGGCCACAGCGGAAATTGATTCTTTGATGTCAGCGTTAAAAATGCCGTTAAAATAATTACTTATGTTAGTTACTGCAATATCTACTACCATACTTCTTTAATATGAATGTTTCGTCACCGGAAAAAGAGAAGTAAAACGCACAATTTTATATTTTCCTTTTATACAATAAAAATAAATAGATTATCTATATTGTACTGACTTTGAGCTTTAAGTGAAAGATCGGTGTGAATTTTGTATTTAATTTTCAAAATGGCAATCGGATTTCGACAAAAGCTAAAAGAAAGTGGAAAGCGTCAAGCTAAATAGAAAAAAGAGTCGTCCGTCTTTTACAGAAAGGTCGAATGACATCGGGTGGAGATTCGTTTAGAACAAGGATAGGACACAAATTAAAAGAACGCTGGAACGCTAATTCCATTACGTTTCGATGGACGGCAAAAGTCGCCTCCGTTAGACTCAAAGCCGGTAAAACGTAATTGCGACTTCACTAAGCTGGGCTCCGCGCGGTCTGATACGGACGAAAGGGGACCTCTCTGTAACGGCTGATATAAAAGCGGCAATAAATTTAGCAGGATGAACGCACTACTTACACCGAACGAGCACGCTCGCTGTTCGCCACCGCCGCTCGCCACGTCGCAGTAACGAGGGGCACGCGCCCAAATGCCTTGTTTTTTATCCGTCCACTACCGCTCCCATTGCTCGCTAATCTATTAAGTAATTGATTATTCACTATAGTATTGTCATTATCACTAGTTGAAGAAATTATTCTCATTCGTTTGTGATTTTATTTTAGCGACCAAAAACATATTAAAAGTGTTGGTTTACCACAAACAAGAAACATTTTATTCCCTCAAACAGGATACAATAAAACGATACAAACCTAAATGCAAAACAACGACACATGTTTTTGACCAACATTTGCAACTCGTCGTAATGGTTTTTTATCTATACTAATATCTTAAAGAAGAAAAATTGTATTGGTCTGTATTGAAATAATTCAAAAACTACTGGGCCGATTTCAAAAATCTTTCACCATTAAAAAGCTACTTTATCGGCGAGTAACATAGGCTATCTTTAATTTCACGTGGAAGAAGTCGCGAGCAACAAGCTGGTTTCGAACAAAGATAAATAAACATTCTGCCAAATTCGTGATTTCTTTTTATTTGGTCGGGATAATTCGATAGAAATTTTAAGTTGGGCAACACTTGGATAGTTTCGTTATTTCGTTAAGTCTGGCACGATCTATTTGGCTGTCCTGCAACGTTTGCCCGTAGCGGCCTCCACTCTTTCCTGAGAGCTTGTGCCAGCTTACATACACAATTTACTTATAAAGTTATCTTCCCAATGAAGTAAACACTTACCTGAATTAAATAATTCCTCTACAATAAAACTTAACTTCTTAATATAAGAATAGTCGTAGCTATAATACATTTTAATTATTGAATTTGGAATATCGGAATATCCGACTTAATAACTTCATAATTATAATAATAATAGATTGCCCATTTTGTGGGACATTGAATATTATATAAGTTGCGTTAGTCATATTTATTAAACTTTTTAGACCACTTTACAATTGCAAAAAAAAAATTCCTGCCGTTTTATATAATAGTTTTAAAAATCTTTCTAACCTATGAATGCAGACTACACAAAATGATATACAGTTTCTGTTTATGAATTCGGCTGAAATATGCAAAATCCCGGCATACAAAGATGAAAGGAAACGTTATAAAATGTGGGTCGTATGAAAGTAGTAGATGCAAAGGAAATGTTAATATTGTTATTTTGGATAAACTTGTTTATTGCAATGAAGCATGACGGGCTCATAACAATTCCTTTCACTCTCCACAAATTGGAAGGAGCGTGTAAAAGAAAACACGACTATAAATAAAACTGGCATATCGACCAGATAGACTGCTATTGCCCGAGATAAGCGCAACTTATACGTATACGCGGCACGAGCGCGGCCCGCCCAAATTAACGAGACGACGCTGCGTTTGTTTTGTAGATATCGACGCGGAAACGTTTTCGCAGTCACACTGCGGAAATTTATTGTAGTGGTCTAGGAGATATCTTCTTACGGTCTCATTAAAAAGGAGACACGTCGTACATAAATCTCGGGCGGGCTCGGTGGGCGGCGTGCGGTCGCCGCGGCGCTTATCGGCTGCGACGCCGCGCTGAGCAGGCAATAGGCGCTATCCGGTTCCGTCGGCGCGCCATCTTCTCTATTGTATCTTAGCGCCATCGCCATCGCCACTCCGCTCTCTGCCGAACGCCCGACCCTCTAAACTTCATTACATTATCCTCCCTCGAGATACGATGCTTGCGAATATTTGCAAGTAGCCGTAGTTCAACTCGAAAGAACTTTATTGGTCTGGTTTGTATCGCAGCAACTGCTAAAGGAAATACAAAATTGATCGAATATTGTATTTTTTATTTCCACGCTTGAAATGATGTGAGTAAATATTGGATAGAAATATCCAAATATTTTTCGGCGACGCCGTGGTGTTAAAATATAAAGCATTATGAACAGCCGCCGCCCCTGAGTTATCGGAGCGACGGTCCTATAAAGTTTTATGTCGTTATGCAACATCCAACTTTGTGCAAAACGACCTAACATTCACTGTATGAATTTCAACTAACTCTGTAACTTTGAATTAAAACATTAGGGAATTTATTTTGAGAAACCTTTTGCACTAGTTTCGCTTACGTAACGCTTGTTTCAAAGTTATGACATGTTTGTCCCTATCGAGCGAGATAAATCATCCACTTTACGTCCAAGTTTGAATAAAGTTATCACTAATACCAAGCTCTCTGCTGCAAAAGCTTGGTCTAAATGTGCTTAAATTAAGGTTGTTAATGACTTCTACGAGATTTTTCTGAACCGTAGAAGTTCTACGTATTTTAAAACTTTAATACATTTTGTAAACCAATTTTCTACACAATAGCTTTTAGTACTTGCTTGAAATAACGCAAGGTAGTAAACAATTCTACCTTAGGCTCCATGGCTTTTTACCTAATACGTCAACTAGGTCAGTTATAATATTATTATTATGTAATCGTAGTGCCGCGTGACTTGTTGGAGTAGCAGGCGAATGTGGATGCTGTAGGAGCACAGGGAGACTTAGGTGTTCGTAGGGGGAGGTATCTAGGGGCCAAAGGCTATCCGTCGAATGACAATAATTGACGCGCAGGGCACAGACACCGAGGCGCGACTCTATGGGCACTCACCGATTCTAATCGACTGGCGATTTCAATGAATGCACATCGGCGGATTCACCAAACGTCACCGTTCGTTGCAACACTTGTACAGTAATGGCATCAGATATTCACTCAAAATGTCGTTGGCAGACCGCTCACTGTGAATTTACGACACTGGCGACGACCAATAAATGCAAATTTTATGGTTTATAGCAGATTTAACGGCAGTGAACTCTTTTACCGATGCCGTAAAGCAATCGTTGCATTTGCTGATGGACAAATCTATTTACATTATAGTCGTGCAAACCTGACACGGCTCATGCTTTTAATAATTAGAAGATAAACATTCTTGCAGATTTCGGCGATTTCTTGTAGAACTATGTTACTTTGTAAAGTACGACAGGTTTTGTTGGTCGACTTTTTGGATAAAAGGAAGATGAAATATTATTGAATCCATTTTTTTAATCAGGCATAACAAATTGTTGCTTGATAATTAAGCATATATTCTTAAATTTTAAATACAGATAAGTTTTAAGATGTAGATAAGTTGCTTTATTTCTACTTTTATATGGGTAGGGAGCTAGACTAGAACGGAAATTTATATTTTTTTGGTGTATAAGCGTAAAATCTGATAAAGCCTGTCCACATTTCAGCATTTTAGTAAGTAAAGAACAAAAGAAACCTTATATTCTTTTTATACCTGATCGTAAAACAACGAAACGCCACAAAGTTAAAAACTTTTTATAATTCATATCAGTTTAATGTTCGAGGTTAGTGGAATAACACGAAGATAGACGCAGAGGAAAATTTTATAGATTAAAAAGTTAGAACAGATGATATAATTATTCATTAAATATGAAATAACGAAACGACAAATATTGTAACGGCTTTATATATCTGTATTTTACAATACTAACACAAAATCTAGAGCGTGAACTTCTGGTAGTTCATCAATTCCCAGGTAAAGACAGCTGCCAAAAGGAATAAATCTTTTAAGAAAAAGGCGGTATTTCATTGCACTAAAACTGTACATAATAAAAATCAGGGCCATGTCTACAGAACGGTTTGGAAAGTTATTTCACTCAATATTAAGAAAGGGTTTGAAAATTCCATTACCTAATTTGAACATTTTGTAAACTATGTATTACATTAAAAATCAAAAAAAGTCGAAAACAATTAAGAATTATCATCTTATTTCATTTGTTTAAAACTTAAAATGAATATTGAATATAAATTGAATAAAGAAGGGAGCTGAAACTTTGCAACTGTATAATAAGGGTTGATGTAAGCAGGCGCCTGGGCAAGGGGAGCAGGGTGAAGGGCGGTCTGCCCAGGACTGATAAGGCTATTAAAAGTTACGCTTTACACTGCCGAGAGGATTAAATCGATGCGGCTTATTGATACCAAGGAAATAAACAGGAAAAGAAACAAAACGAATTCACGCTTACACCGTTTACGCTGTTTTAAATTTAGTGTTTAATAATAATTGAAAAACATATTTTAAGGTTCAGACATCTACAGTTAAGATGTATAGTTGCAATTTAAAATTCTCGTAATAAAGCAATTTGTAACGAAATGTGTAAATTATAAAGGTAATAAATAAAGTTAGGACTACTTAAAATACTCTAACATTTATGTAGTATAATAATTAATAACGAATGTAAATTATAACCCTTATTGTATCACATTTCAATTTATATTAAAAATATGTTTATTTTTATAATTAATTGAAACCTAATGATAGATCAATATTTATAAAAGATAATATTACCCATCAGAGTAATTAGTGATTAATACTGTTCACCAATGCTTCCTAATCATAAAAGAGCTTTAATTAATGTTATAATATTTCAGGAAGCTTTGAGAGGTAATTAATAGGAGTAGGCGGTAATAATTTACCCCACACCATGTACAGTAACGAAACAAACAAGAGATTAAACAATGCGAAGACGAGACGCGACGGAATATTGGTTTGGAGCGCGAGCGCGTCATATTTCGGCACGTACGTTCTTGTCTATGGTGTAAAATACGGAATGTAGATCGGGACAAAAGATACGTGCGGGGGAATTTTGTTCAAAGCAATTATTGTGAATAGTGCTCACTTCAGCGCTGGTAGAAATTCGCGTATAAATCGCGTCACAGACCACAAACAAAAACGTGCATGTGGACCGGTGCCCATTATTCTCGACTGCATAATCGCTTCGTCCAACGCCCGCATCGCTTCCCGTGCTATTTTATTTCCTCTCTGTTTCAACTATGTGGAGCTTTTTCGACGAGGCTTCGGCAGGGAAATTAAACCATGTTTAATTCTGTTTAAGGTCCGGTTCTGGCTACAGCGCGCAGCGTGCTTTGGTCCGGAGCCGATGAGATCGGCGACAGACCGAAGCTACCGCGCTACACTTCTGGCACAATGTGTGTTCGTTTTAATAGGATTAAACTCATTGTTACATACGATCAGAAAGGACCATGAGCCAAATGAAATTGTTTCTAACAAATCGAAGCAGACAGTGTGAGATATATTGGAAAATAACCGTCGCTATTCCAACCAATAAAGCAGCGAATGCCTCTGTTGATTCCAATGTCAGAGTTACACAAAACGATTCAAATATTGACGTCGAATACATCTTAAGATAAAATTAAAGAAAATAATAAAAAAAACCAATGGCATTATTAAGAAGAAAATAGAAATGTTAAAACGGACTTGGCGCGTGTCAATGTTATAGGAGGTGTGCCTTTCGCTTTGCATTAAAAACGCATATCAGATGAGAAAATAAGTATGGAATATTTTATGACGTCATAGCTTTTATGCCGTGTCTCTGATAATCCTAGAGAAGTTATATAAATGTTACCTTGTGAGTCGAACACCAAAGCAACAAGAATGCTACGAATGCTCCGTAGGCGTAGCGTAGTCAGTAGGCATAGCATAGCATTACAGCTTATGTGTGTTTGTTGAATTCGGAACGACTAATTTGTAAGTTAAAATTAATTGCACATCCCTACTTGTGAGTATTGACAATCATGAGATTAAATAAAATTGAACAAGTGCTTGCAATGCAAATAAAGACCTAAACGAAGTCCAGAAGCTAACTACAATTTAGTTATAATTATAGTTTTACAATTTAGTTATAAAGAAAGGTACGTTTATAAGTAATGTACAACAGTAATCTCTTTTCTATTTCTCTTCATAAAACGTGTTTTAAAGATATAAGCAAAAATAATGCGATTTAAACGTTTTATGGCCTCTTTGAAATCTTTAAATGCAATAATTTACAACAGGAAAGCTTGAAAAGCTCACTTATTACGTGAGTTCCTATTTTCCTTTTTCACGTGTAACACAGGTTAATGCTTATATGTGTACACAGAGTACCTATTACCGTAGTTGGTTGTAGCCTAACGAGCCCGTAGTTACTAGCGTACACCAGTTTGCACTTTCGAACACCTGTTTATGTACTTTATAGGTGCGCCACTTACGTTTGTTTCCTCGGTAAAAAACAGGGTCGGTGAACAGCAGCAGCGTTTATTAAGCGAGAAATATAAAAGAAATAGAAAAATTCCGTACTTCAATGAAGGTTACCGAAAGCTTTTACGTCAAGCTTTTTGTATTTTATAGTTTACTCTTATGAAACACCCGATCAAGTTAAATCTATTTATGATGACACGAGTTATTTATATTGATAAAGTCCTTTTTAGAATAATTAAAATAAGCTGTTTAAGAGCTGAAAATGTGATGTAACAATACATTTAAAAAATGGCAATTTGAATAATAAAACAACTAATAATTACTGCACACGTGAAAAATAAATGTAGCAAAAAGTAAAATGCAGTAAAAATTGGGACTAACGATTGAAAAATCTATCGTGGCTGCCAAATTGTGCGGAAATAGATCAGTACCGTTAGGTATAAGAAAGACGTGATTGCTGTATGCTTGGCCGAAGCTGAGCAAGTAAAATTGTACATCATTACCGGTACAGTACCTTGTGATGTTTTATACAAAACAATCATTTTAATTTCTTATCTAACGAAAAATAAATTCATACAAATGTTGAATAGGTATTACTAACAATTTTATACTTATTTGCTCCGGTCATGAGTTCTGTTTATAATGTGTACAAAAATAAGCAAATAGGTCAATGATGAATGCATAAAAGTTGGTTAAAAATTAAATGAGACACCAAGTAAGAAGATATATTTTTTTAAATTTAAGGTGGGCATTGTGCAGGAAAACGGAATACCAAGGTAATCAACGACACGATGCAAATTATTAGCGATCACATTGTAAATACTCGTACATATTTACACTCTCCTAGTAATTTACCCAAAGGATTAATTCATTAAACCAAACGGCAGGCATGCTGTAAAATATAATAAATTATTCAAAAAATACAAAGAGCAATAAATTTCAACTTTACAATAAAGCATCAATAATTGTTCTTATGTGCAATTGTATTTGTAGATTTTATATGACAATTTCATTATTTGCTGTATTGATTGGTTCGCATCAATCGCGATATGCAAATATTAGCTTCGCTGGCTGACGGGCGCGCGGTGCGGCGCGGCGCGGCGCGGACGACCGGCCGAGTGATTTACGTGTCGCGACGCCGGTTTATGCAATTACGACAGCTTATTAAAAATTAACTGTTATTTCAAACCTGTCCCCGATATGACAACGCGCTATAAATTATTCGCACATCAACTCTCAACGTTAACGTGTTTTCATCGAATGATGCACTAGTTTTCAATGGTTAATTGAAAATGTTACCTTTCTCGATTCACGTGCGTAACCTCATAATTACTTACGAGGTGAGAGATAGGAGTGCGGTCAAGCGTTGGCCTATTTCAAATAAAAAAAGCACTTAACATGTTGGGGTTATTGAAAGGGATATGGTTGCACTAGATGAGTAACGCTCGATGCGAATAAACTGGCAAGATAAATGAAACGAATGAACGATGCTTTCATATTTACACCGAATTTACATCAATTTTCAAAATAGAAACATTTTTAAGTATGAACGTAGAGCTAAATATTTTTAACACAAAAAAATCATTACCTTTTTCGTATGTATCGGAAACCGCAATTACGGTATTTTATTATGTAAGGTTATTTTTTGTAAGGCCCTTACTGCCTCCATTAAGTATTTAATGGAAATTACGATTATCTAAATATAATATAATTATGTAAGTCAATTTTGATTACCATTTTTATGATGGCTTGTTAAGCGATTTCTTTTTTTTTTTTATAATATAAGGTGGCAAACGAGCAAGCGGCCACCGGAATCCACTGAAATGGAAAGCGACCGCTGCCCATAAACATCCGAAATTGCAAATGCATTGCCTAACCTTTAATTGACGGAGGAGACGCACATAAAGAGGACATTTCCCCTTCCTATGCATCTCCTCCACTTTTTCTTCCCATCCTTTCCTCTTAAGAAAGGAGTGAAAAGGGAAAGGGACTAAAATTAGGCTTCCGGTACCACACTCTTCAGACGAATCTCGGAATTGCTCCCACTTCACGCCTGTCATGTGTGGTAGTGGTAATACACCGGGCGAGCTGACCTATTTGTGCAAAGATGTTAAAGCGGGGCTCTACCACTGTTAAATGTTTATGTTTAATTAATTCTATACATGTAAACATTACCTGTTGTCAAGCTGTACATCAGGTAGCGCTTCCTCGTTAAGTATGGAGTCAGCACCTCCGGGTGGAGCAAGCCCGATAAGCTCCCAGTAGTCAACAACCAGCTCATGTCCACCGGGAGCCTGAATAAATACAAAAGTACATACATTTTAATTTTACTTCATACTAATAATGCGAAAATTTAGATGGATGGATGTTTGTTAGAGTTTGTAGTCTAAATGACTGAATAGATTTCGATGAAATTTAGTATAGATGTAGAGGATTGTCTGGAAGAACACATATGCTACTCACTTTTGTTTTTTTTTTATT
>DVQG01000363.1:0-15430 GCA_018231605.1 Papilio ambrax
GGAGCTAAAACAATTCAATCGTGGTAAGAAACCCGTATCTTACGAACAACATATTACTCACTTCATCATGCTCTGTTTTCATTTCAATGTGTAATTTCATCATTGAAAGATCCGTTACACTTTCATCGAAAAACTACACGGGGCTTAGTACTAAAATCGAAAACGTGTTCGTAACGACATTGACAAAGTATTAGAATAGTGTACCACCTCTGCTTGGTACACACAAGCAAAACTCATACCGATGACATCATGAATTTTCGAAACTGTCATGCAAATATTCGTGATAGACCCTCTGTTTCTGTGCAATGTTGGTATGCTTACATTGTAGTGTAATTCATCTTCACGTTTAAATGCTAGTAAAGTTTACTATCATAGTATACTACGTTGCAACTTTACGACTATTACATCGTGCATATAAATCGTTAACCGAAAACACAGATTTAACTGCATGATATTAGACTAAGCAATACACACACAAAGACATCACAGCTTCACAGCTAACATCACAGTGGTTTCGATGTATTAAGACCGGGTGCACACCTTTGACTAAACTATAGCAACTGTGGTGCGATTGTCGATTGTTTCGCAGCGAACTGTTTAGTTGCTTAATTAAAAATCGAGTAGTGTGCGCACCTCTATGTAAGCTCATAGGAATCATAGCGCGACTAAACAGTTGTGCTATAGTTTAGTTTCAGAGTGCGAACGCTCTCACTTTGAGGTTAACATCCATATTTTAATGTATTTAACCGCTTTTAAATTAACTAACCGTCTTTTGTTTTAAAAAAAATTTAGATATTCATTGCATTATTTTACGAATTCTCAACAGTGTTTTAAGAAATTGTGGTAGTCATTTCGAGCGGTTGATTTCCGAAGCTTTGTTATTTATTGTTTTACATTCTTAAACAAAGACTCGAAGGCCGCGAATTGTTTGGAAAATTGAAAACCGTGAGTAAATATTTAATTAAGCGATATTCCCAAGGGTTTTTACTTAATTTTATAAACTTTCATAATAATAGCAAGTAAATAAACTTCTTATTTAAAACAAAGAGAAAGAAAAATCTGACCGAAAACTCTTTATAGCTTTAACACTTTCTGAATCCTTTCTTTTTAACTCCCAGCGGTTTTGTGAAAAAAAGTTTGATTTAGGGCTGCGGGTACGGCGAACTAAAATTAAAATCCCACTTTATTTCAGTTAATATTATAAAATTTTATTTTCCATAACACATAAACTTTTTGCTTAGAAACATTCGTAGCACGTAAGTAAATGCATTGCTTGGCTAATGTTGTTAATACATATATGAATAAACTAGCTTTCGCCCGCGTGACTACTGAGTCAGTAACCTATGTGTTCTTCTAGACTACCCTCTATATCTATACCAAATTTCATAGAAATCCATTCAGCCGTTTAGGCTACATACTCTAACAAACATCCATCCACTCAGTTAAACTTTCGCATTTATAATATCAGACGAGTTGAGTACCTCCTTCTTTTGGGAAGTCAGTCAAATAGTAAGTAGCCTGTGTTCTTCCAGACTTTGCTCTACATCTATGCCAAAACTTTGGCATAAGTTATATTAGTAAGAAGTTAGTACATGTAAAATAGACAATTTTATTCTTTTGGTATTTCACAGTTTTGTAATACCAAAAAAAGAGAATTTGCTATATTGATTTGATCAGAAATATACAGCGTATGAATTGTTTCAACCCTACCGTTTCGAGCAATTTTGAGGAAATTACAATTTTCGTTATTTGCGCTTCTCCGTAGTCCCGAACTGAACGATGTCAATTATTACGCACTTATAATTTTCCCTCAATTTCCATTCATAATCTGATTTAAATTTTTAAGTAAGAAATCGACCCTTAAAAGAAGTAATTATGAATAGTATTATAAAGTTTTTACTCGGGAAAATGTGATGAGATTGTGGTTATTGAATTACCTTATTTTATGTTATTCCCTCGTTAGACATCTAAATAAGTCGGAAATAAAACTATATATAAACTAATATTGTCTATATTAAAGAGCGTCGATGGCTCAGTGGTTTAAGCACTTGATTTGTAATCTATAGGTCTTGGGTTTGAATCCCGCTGTACCAATGTGATTTTCGATTTTTCCAATTTTCATATGTATTATATATTACCCGACGTTCTTACGGTGAAGGAAAATATCGTGAGGAAACCCGCACATATCGGCGAAGAAATTCAAAGATATGTGTGAAGTCAACCAACCCGCTTTGGGCCAGCGTGGTTGACTATGGCCTAGTCACCCTAACTTGAGGTAGGCTCCGAGCCCCTCGGTGGGGACATGTAGTGGGCTGGTGATGATGTCTGGTGATATTCAAGATTTATGATTTAACAAAATCTATACACAACAGTCGTTTTATTTACGCTATTGTTAAATACAGTTCATAGAACACAAGAAATAAGCTATTAATCAGTAAAAAGTGCTACTAGAATTTAAAACTTTCTAAAGTAAGTTTACGTTGCTAATGGTGTATTTTACCCATATAGCTATCACGCAATGTTTAAAAAAACAGAGACAATTATGCTAAAGTTAAAATACAAGTTAACCTTATGAGGAAAGTAATGCGGTTTAAAAATGTATTTTCTTTTCTAGATCTGTAACGTAACCAATCCTTGTAGATTATACGTAAGATAATTACAAGTTCGTTCAGTGTTTATTGCGCAATTTCTACGTACTGGCCGAACACACACAGTGCAAACTACAAAGTGAAAACACTTTCTAGATTTAGACATATCTATGTTATTTTCTTTGCTTTTCCTGTGTGCTGGACAGGATGTTGCTAATCACTCTAACAAGATTTGTCTTGTCAAATAATAGTACATCTAGAAAACAAAGATGTACTAAATTATTTTAAAATTCTAGCATTTTGACATTTTTCCTTATACTACCAAGATACTTCGCCATTTCGGCGGACTCGGATGACCGTTTGCTTGTTTGCTAAATTATAATATAAAAAATAAAATATACTATATTACAAGCGCCAATAGCCAAATGGTTTGGGACACTACCGATCTTGCGGTCAAGGGTTCGAATCCCGCCATTCGACTATTGTCGTGAACCATACTCTAGCACAAGCATAGAGCTTAGTTGGGATGGTTTAAGGAAATATTAGTAAAATTAACAAAAATCTACTGGTATTTAAAAAAATAGACTAATTTTTAATTTTGTTATGTGAATAGGAGGCAAGAGGTCATTGTTCTTGTGTTTTCATAAATCCGAATTGAGATGAACATTTTAAACGGTCAACATATGAAACGGAATAAAAGTTAATTAACAAACGTCGGATACAGGGGTTAAGGTATTGGGTAGAATTACTAACAAAAGAACAAACGGGCGATTGTACTATTCATATTATCAAGTAGTCCGTTAAGGCGCTACAATGTCGCAATCAGATCATATTGTGCAAGTCGTGTTTGTCATCGCAACTAATTCTCTATTCCGGCAACGTGTATACTCTGGTTTCTTTTTATATTCTAATAAAAGTGACTATAAATGGACTTAAAATGCTTTCCCTTTTTATTCAGATTGCAAACGAATGAGACGCAGCTGGAATCCTAAATATGATCTTTGCAATATTCTTACGCAGACTCTGTTTCCATTATATGATACGTTAAAATTAAGAAGAAATCACAATAAGAATAATCTTGATACTTCGTTATACCATCGTAAAAAAAATTAAACAATATCGTAATTCGATAAATTTTATAATTAAATAGTTTGCATAGAATGTTTATGATGGATTCATGAAATGCAAAGTTATAGTCAAGTCAAGTCAAACTCACAAAATTAATAGATTTGGTTCCATTAGATGTTTTTATTTTCAACGTTTGTGAACTAGTACTTATATACAATTATCGTGTCGTATACGTTAATGGTAGGCATCATTCGTTTGTAAAGAGATCGCTTGCGCAAGCGACGCGTGGGAACCAGCCGGCGCACGTCCGTATTCTCGTCTATATGCAAAAACGAGACGCGGCCGGAACTTGCTTCCGATATATCGCATTTTATACAACGGTTTGTCTTCAAGTTATATTATGAAACTATAAGTTTGCTATTACAGGTGTGGTCAATTCAAAGAGTTCAACCGACGATTGCAATAAGCTTTGTATAAATAAGTTATGATAACTCATAAATACAATGATTGTTGAATAGTCAACGTATTTTAGTAAACGTAAACGTTAATTAATTACTAGCTGTTTCCGTGCGGCTTCATCCGCATTAAATTATAAATTTATTTAATTGTTTACATTTGACCAATTCTCAATTCCAAATGTCAGAATTACCGTTACCATAATAACCTTGTTTCCTTAATATTGGTAACTTGTAGTTTATATTTCCCTTTCCCACATGAAGGCTTTTTTCCAATTTATTTACCCCTTAAGTTTAATAGCGTGAAAGTTTAATTCTTAAAGCGTGTCATAAGTGTATGGCTTTACATTAAACAAAGAATTATTTAAAAATATGCTGTGATTGCTAACATCCTACGCCACAAAGTAGTGTGTGTTTATGCTTTATTGTATTAGTATAGATGATAATAAATAAAATACGAGGAAAGTGGTCATGCCTTTTGTGTTACAAAAGATCGACCAGTACTGCGATTTTACAAGCGATATCTGCAAAGATCACGATCGTAGTGAATTGTTGGTCAATTTAGCATTTTATTCTCCAAAGTAACTGCTGCGCTCAGTCGATAATGGTTACTTAAAAACTGGTGCATCCCAGCTACAAGCATGTGTAAACGCTAACTGGTATACCAATAGCTACTAAGTAGGTAGCGATAGGTAGCGTAAGATATTTCATAAATAACATCGTCACGTCCCGTTTCGTTACGTATTACGCTAGTAGCTGGCTTGTGCCTATTACTGGCATGGTAATTCCCGCCCTAAGATTCAATGATGTTTACGTCCGATACAGGCACTGCATAAATGTAATACAAAGCTAACGGAATACTTTCTCACAAATGGTGCTAGACCCATTGTTCTTGGTTACCTAAGTAAAAGTAATAAGGTAATAAAATTCTGTCTACAAGCTAAGTTTTACATAACCATGAAAACAGCGAGAAGAAACTACGAAATTTTCATTAGCTTTAGAGCGGGTGCACACCTTTGACTAAACAGCCACACAACTGAATTGCGATTGTTTCGCAGAGAATTTAACTGTTTAGTTGAACGACTAAAATTCGAGTAATGTGCGCACCTATATAAGCCCATAGAATTTAAAGCGCGACTAGTCAGTTGTGCGATAGTTTAGTCAAAGCACGCGCTCTTAACAGCGATTATATCAATAAGTAACCAATCAGCACGCTGTCTGGACCATATAACTTTCCTAAGAGTTTTAATCTTTAACGTGGTCTGCTTTAATGTATGACTAATCTCTGTGAAAACAGAAATTTTGATTTTCAAATCACGTAGAGGATATCTTTTTTTTTCCTAACAATTAATAGGCCAATAGAACCATTAGAGGTGATACGAAAATACACTTGAAAACAATAGTTGTTAATGTAGTTACTACTAGCTGTTACTCGCGACTTTGTCCGTGTGAATGGCGAAGGAATTTTTAAAATAGGCCAAGTAGTTTTTTAAATTGCTAAACATACAAAATGCAAAGATCTCCTCTTTATAATATTAATATCGATATTTACTACGTACGGTAATAACGTTTTTTTTTTAAATTACAGTTTTAGTATAAAGTCAGGCTACAAGAAAACAAAAAATTTAAGGAATCATTTATTTTTAATTTAATACAATAAAGTCACATCGACAATAAATAATCTAATTCTTAAAACACATCAAGTCTACATACAGATAGGAAATAGTTCTTCGGTTTGTTGCAAACATTCTTGGGATTGTTTTTTAGAAAATGTATCGATTTCGTCATATAACAATTTTTTCATCGATTTACAAATTTGTAGTACAACAAAAATATTTGCCAACAAACCTTGACATCAGATCTTTGCATATTATAATTTATTTGAGACAAAGTTTACAACATTGAGATATTCATAAAGTTTGAAATCGATGATAAGAATAATTGTGAACATGTCGTGAATTTGAGGCATTTTAGAATTAAGGTAAATCTGTCATGAAACTACAATTTAACTTATCAATGGTTGAAATAAAACAATCTAAGACATTTAACCGATAGATAATATAATTTTTTGCAATCGCTTAAAATTAAATTAAGATTGTCCTACGTCATTTATTTACAAAATAATGTAAAAAACAAACTCTTTATTTTCAAATACATTCAAATTCACGTCATCAAATATATGAAAATGCCAGCATGATCTTAATCTAAACACATATTAAAGATATAAATTGAAATCGATAATTCTAAAAATTTACTCTAACACGTCTAACATTACTATGAAAGTCCACTGTTATGTCACTTGTACACACATATCGTCGTCTCTTTCATTCAACGGGAACAAAAAGAGACGAACGTATCAATACAAATGTCATATCAGTCAAAACAGTTAATTAATCTAAACATTCAGCACATTAAATTATTTAAATAACTAAATATAAACATCAATACTAAAACACAACATTTATTTTGCGCACAAATAAGGGACAAACATTCTACGCTTAATTGTTATTAACTAAAAATTGGTAACATTTGCTTTATTATGACATATTTGGAACAAAAAATCGCTGTAAAGATTGCCAAAAAAAAAAGTGTTTTCCGGCCATTTGCATAAAATGCGGCGCCATTTTGAAAAAACGTCATAGATTATACAAGCTGTCAAAATGTCAAACTGTTTATGCCTTACTTATGCACTATCATAAAACAATGATCAGTTGTAACATGAAATAAACTATCAGGTAGTTAACTTTGTCCTGGGGCAAATAAACTTTAAATATAAAACTTATTATTTACACTTATTTGGGGCATTGATAGTCATGACACAATAAATCTGAATGCCACATACATTTTTAAATATCTATAGAATACAGCAAAGACTAAAAGAAAATAAGAAGTACTTCAGAATGGACACAGAGAAAATTAATTAAGAATAGGCTTTTAATAATTTTTTTTTTAATTGAAAAAAACATATTTTGCATTCGAAACCATTACCTTAGCAACTTATTAAATTAACGTTCCCATTTCAATAAGACTGAGGCTAATTCTAAGTAAAATATGAAGTTTTTTCACCTACATATGCACATACTATTACATCGGAGGGTAACGAACCACCTTTACTATTAACAATCGGAGATATTTTTACATTACTTAAATCTCAAAAGAATTTTCTAGCAACCTATCTTTTTTACAAGAGAAGAAAATGCGACTGCGTTCTAAAACTGGTTGTTATAAATAATTTATCAAAAACTCTACAAAGCATTTCACAAGAAACAAAGAACCCTAATTAGTACCGGTTTTAGCGTTACTATCGCCCTGGGCGACGTTCGGTGTCCCCTTTTTATAATTTTTGGGTCGAGGGGTAAATCGGTGATAAACGCCACTTTTTAAAGCCCTGGGCGGGGTCGCCTTACCCGGTGATAATTCTACTTCCGTTATACTTTCATTAATATACGTTTCTCTTTCTTTCTCTTTGACAAGACAGAGACAACATATAACCGATACGTCACGGCTTTCGAATTACATGGTTAGATCGAATGCATGCATTTTTTTTATCTATACTTTTTAAAATCTATATAAAACACTTACAACATTACAAATAAACGCTGTATAAAGATAAACTTAGGAATATAGCGAGTATAAGCAAATATTAGTACAAATTTATCTTATACTCAGTTTATTCCTAAGTTTAACTTTATACCGCGTTTATTCGTAATGCTGTTATAATTGGTTATCAGTTGTATAGAATCAAAATTAACAATAAATGTTAATCAAAACGTCAACAATGAAATTTTAAAGAGGAATATTGTTATTTTTGTTCCTATATAACTATATACAACATTCGAGCACGTCACCACAAACATAACATTAGATAATAACTAACATAAAATCACATTATAATCACGAAACTTAACAAATTTTACATTAAAATGAAAAGTTATGTTATAAAGATGGTGAATGAAACAGTATTAAAAAAATATACTAAACCATATTTTAAAGATCCATACATTGTATAGTGCTATTCAAACTTTATGCATGCTCGCTATTACACTGAACTGCGCACAACATTAAGGTTGAAATTTATAGATCGCATTTCGACTTTATTGAGCTATTTACATCAAACTAACGAGAGTACTTGCTTAGTGTAATCTCAGAATTTCAATTTATAGTAAATTTGGACTGAAAATTTACTGAGTACCTATATGCCGAGCAAGAGCTAAGGCAAATTTTTGGTATATACGCAATTCAATTCTATTTACTAGTAAGATGAGTCTAAGCTTTATAAATTTCAGCCTAAGTATTAGCGGGATGTAAGTGCTCGCTTACCACGACCTAACGTAAAGTTTGAATCCTTTAGTAGTTAAAGGTTTCCTTGGAAATATGTTTAATTTGTCAAAACTATAGCGTGTTTACATATTACTTTTGGTCTAAGATGTATAAAAACTGTTAATTACTAAATTATAGTAAACAAAACTAAAAAAAATCATAATAACAAACAATGTACAGTAATTTTCCATAAAAAGGTTCATAACAGCAACACCAAAGGTCAAAATTGCAAACACAAAATTTTAATTACATAGAAATAACAACGAAATACTTAAAACCCGTAAAAGCGTATTAAAAGAACATACCGTTTTTGATAAGAAAAGTTTGGAGAATTTCATTCGGTTTATTTCTAAATTTACGACATTTTAAAAAGTTTAGTAGCAAAGGTAAATGTAGATGAAAAAAGGTAAATGACTATTAACCAAGAGCAAAGAAAATTAGAAAAATTTAATATTTCTTTGGTCTGTTAATTAAAGGCAATGACTTCAATATACCATGATTTTAAATCGCATAACAAACACAATAATTAAAATAATTTTAAATTTAACATAAAATTTACTAAACTAAACATATTAAAAATTAGTGTTAGGAAGAAAATTTAATAAAATGAATATACATATTTACATACAGCGACGGATCTAGAATGTATAAAGATACCAAAAACACAAACATTTCATACAATTCAATATACTTTAAAGTATTAAAGTAGCAAAGTTCTAATCACAATTTTTGACACAAAATATTTCATTTGATTTCAAAACCAAATCCTTCCTTGAAACCGCCACTGTTTAAATTAAAAATACATAGCGAATATTACAAATTTGATACTAAAAGTACAAAATATATTATCATAGTACCCATTATAATTGGGAATAATATCCCAAAAGAACCTGCGTTTCAAATGCATTACCACTCTCGTGGTGGCAACCCTGTGTTACATGATAGGAAATTCGGCAACATTACAATAAAGCAAGTTTCTTAAAACATAAAAAGGATAGATATGTATTTCCCAAGAGAGAATGAGACAGATATAAACGAAAAGCAAAAGTGCGAAAGAGATAGAAAGAAATTTAAAACTACATCAACGATCGGTGATGATTTATGTAAAAGAAACTTTCAGTTATATAATAAATAACCTATATGGTAAGTAAATGTATACGCTTGGACGTAAACCGGTTTGGACAGATATATAGCTTGTTAAATGTGTGCTTTTATAATTTTTACGTAAATGTAAACATTTGATAACGTGTATCAAGACAAACAAATTTAGAGACTAGAATACAATGAATACGTTTCATTACCCTTAAGATATTTAGCGGTTCGATAGGCATATATTTGTTTATTTTTGTCATACATATCAACTTAAAACTCAAGAAACACATATGTCAAAAACATGTATGTGTAATAATTTCATAACCAGAAGCGGAATACTTAATGTACTGTGTAGCTTATGAATGCGTGGGGCTATCGGCGTGTAGCTTGCAGCAGGCAGCGTGGGGCCGTGGGGTCCGCGGCGTGGGGCGTGGGGCTTGCAGCAGACAGCGTAGAGCGTGGGGTTCCCGGCGTGGGGCATGAAGCTTGCAGCAGGCAGCGTGGGGCCGTGGGGTGTGGGGTGTGGGGCTTGCAGCAAACAGCGTAGAGCGTGGAGTTCCCGGCGTGGGGCATGAAGCTTGCAGCAAGCAGCGTGGGGCCGTGGGGTCCGGGGCGTGGGGTGTGGGGTGTGAGGCGTGGGGCTTGCAGCAAGCAGCGTGTGGCGTGGAGGCTTGCAGCAGGGCAACGTGAGGCGTGGGGTTTGCGGCGTGGGGCGTGAGGCGTGGGGTGTGGGGCGTCTTTAGGGCACCATGTTGAGTATGTTGCGGTTCTCGAGGGACTCCTTGAGCGCGTAGAACAGCTGCAGCTGCTGCTCCGGCTTCAGGTTGTACACCTTGATAATAACAAAATCATTTACATACTATTCAATTTTTTTAGATTAAATTCTGATACAATTTATAGAAAACAAACAACTTTGACATATCTTTGGGAAATGGAAGCTTCGCTATTGTAGCGACATCTAGGTTTTAAAAACCTATTTTCTTGTATTACTTAGTGATGTTTGCACAGTAATTAGTTCCATATTTTCCCGCAATATGGCGAAGATTTATTATTTCTATTCGGACTTTTACCAGGTTTATTTCCACGTATATCGCCTATATTTGCTATACGAAGAATGAATACAGGGTTTGTAAAGTATTAGTTGTCTGTAAGTGTCGCGGAGGTACCTGCTGCAGCAGCTTCTGCGGCGTGGCGGTGCGGATGAAGCTGGTGATGTAGACGTTGACGAAGGTGGCCATGAGGAACTGGCAGTCGAAGCGGTCCATGATGCCGCCGTGTCCGGGGATCACGTCGCCAAAGTCCTGCACAGTTAACTCTTATGTTTATTTTCTATTATAACCATACATACAATTACATTAATATTATAAATGCATAAGTTTAGATGAAATGGATTTTTGTTAGCGTTTGTAGCCTAAATGGCTAAACGGGTCTGGATGAAATTTGACATAGACGTAGAACATAGTCTGAGAAAAAACATAAGTTGCTCACTTTTGTTTTTTTTAATTCCACGCGGACGGAGTCGCGGGCAAAAGCTAGTATTATATAATCTCAAATATTACGTAGTTTAATCTATGAATGACAGTATAACTAAACTTCGACGAATACAAATTCTACTTTATCCGCCATTGTGATGGATTATTTGGTTTAAAGCCAACATTCGTCAAACGATTTGCGTAGAATTCCGCGCGCACAGAGATCAGATTAAAGGCAATCGAGGAATTGAAATTTCATGACAGACTATTTGATTGCAATTCTGTTATTTCACGTTTACATGTAACATGGAAGGCTGACACAGCGTAAAACCTATATTTTAGTATTGATATCTTTGTCTTTTTATGTCGTTGAAAGGGACGACAGTAAGTTTTCATACAGAAATTTCAGCAGTGCAAATCTACGTTAATAGTGAACTAACTAAACTCGTTTTAACATTTACTTTCAATCAAACGAAGTTTATTTATTACTCATTCTTCTTCTAATTTTTATTTATTACATTATAATGTAAAAATATACAAAACAAAAAAAAAAACAAAATTACAAATATGTTATGCTAAGTTAGTTGTAGCGTTTAGGAACATAGACGTAAACTAATCGTAATACCGTGAATTTTTACTAAAGACTCACAAACAAATGTATTGCCATTTCAATTGTTTCTAACAGAATGAAACAAGTTTTTCGGCAATAGAACCTCACGGTTAGGTGCATTAAATTGCCAACGCTCGGAGGCTCGGATCAATACTTTATCACGGATATTGTCACAGCTATTTACACTCGGATTCAATGACCAATGCTGACCATTGCTGGAAATGTACATTATCATAGATGAAGTAGGATTTTGTTATTTTCAGTAAAGATTAAAGGGAATTCACTTGATTTATACATGAATTTAAGTATATCAGACTATTCTACTGAATATTCGTCTTTTCTTGTAAAATCACTTATACGTACATATGCATAGTGTCGCATTTGATATAACTCTAATCTTTGACAATGGTTTTTTAATCATCTACAAATCTAACAAAAGATAAATATTGCCAAGCGTGTAAATATGTCTAACTAGCTTTCGCCCGGACTCCGTCCGCGTGAAATAAAAAAACAAAAAGGTGTACCTATGTGTTCTTCCAGACTATCCTCCACGTGTTTACCAAATTTCATCGAAATCCGTTCAGCCGTTTCAGCAACAAACTCTTAAAAACATCCATCCATTAATCTAATTTCGCATTTATAATATTAGCATGATTGTTTAATCATCGTTTAAAAACAAGACGTTTATAAATGTATCATATTTATTTAAAAACATAATTGCAAACGTTTACTAAAAACTATTTATTAACAACAAAACAGAAATAAATTTCTATCGTACCAAAATAAAAACCCCGTTAAAATGATTAAATCCACTTTAAATATTGTTGTAGTAAACATGTCAATAGTTGCAAACCAGTAACAAATTCGAAAATACTTTAAAATCTATATTTCAAATTCACAGAAACTACAAAATTTTAGTGTTGTGACGAGCATTATGAGTTCGCGCGCCAAAATCGTAAATAACGCGGGAAATCCCAACTGTCGACATAAATACTAGATTATAATGTCTGTTAAATACTCGTATAAATTGTATTTCCTATATTTTAAAATGGAATGAGTAAATTTAATACGAAGATATACTTTTTAGCAATGACGCATTCCTGTTCCTCTTGATTTATAACACGAAATTCGATTAACATGTTTCCCGTGTAATAAAAATATGAAAAAAGTATTTTGGAACCACTCAAATAATCGTCTTAAAACAACAACTTTTAGTGACGATTACATTTAAAAGCCGTCTTAAATTTGTATCTAATTTCTTACTAATATTATAAATATGGAAGTTTCGGTGGATGGATGGATGTTTGTTAGAGTTTGTAGCCTAAGCGGCTGAACGGATTTCGGTGAAATTTGGTATAGATGTAGAGGATAGTCTGGAAGAACACATAGGCTACTTTTCTTTTTTTTAACTCCACGCTTACGGAGTTGCAAGCGAAAGCTAGTTTTTAAATAATTATATCTAGTCTTAATTTAAATACCTCTAGCCCTGGGTTTCGTGAGTAGTTTCTGCACGATGTTGTCGTAGGCGGTCTCCGTTGCGACGCCGGAGTCCTTGGCTAATTTCTCCTTCACCGCTATGCAGATGCCGTTCCGCGCCAACAACGCTTCCAACTCCTCGAATGCCTAAGGAAGTCAAGATTAGACTGATGAAACTGAAACTCTTGTTGAAGTCTTAAATTAATGAGATTCTCAGTTTAAGTAAGTCTAGAACATAGATATGGACAGAGATAGAAGTATAAGTAGATAGATATTAAATAATCTAAGTTACGTAATTGAAGTAGAATATCACATAAGTTATTATGTCGATAAATTGCCCGACATCTAAAGCAACGTTGACCGTCGAAGGCAGCACTATTTGTACGATAAACAACTCTCCCGCCTGCAGCTGACTGCTTCTCTAATTAAACTTGTTCAGCAAACAAACATCACATGCAGTAGAATGTCGTGCAATGCGTTTGCAGACGAAAGATGAAATTCCATTCGACGTCTGTCTGCATACGTATTCACGCGATTCATTAAGCTGCATCCCTACTGCATACCATTCTATCTCATAACTCATTATTTAAACGAATCATTTTCTTTGTTTTACCTAAGTAAGGTCGGGCCGATAAAATAAACAGTCTTCACCTTTAATATCACCCTTAACCCTAGTTTTACAAGATATTGTTTATAATTATTCTTTTTTGTCTTTAAGTTAGAATAAGTTACGGCTATGTTTTCAAGTATTTTTCGTCTATATATTCCTACATTCACTTCAGTCTACCATACTTGTCAAATCACTCACTCACTCACTCTAGTCATCGTTTAGAAACAACTTTCTTACGTCTTCGTTCGAAAACACGCACTTACAAATCCTAGATTTTATATTAATTATGTATTTAATACCAGTCGTTTCATTCAACGAAGGTATACAATAAATTTCTTGATAATAAAGTTATGAATGTGACCTTGATGCCGTAGCTGGACTCCTCGTAGATGATGGAGACATAGCTCCAGCCGAGCTGCTTAACAATCTCCACCATCGCCTTAACCTGGTGTAGGTCGCTGGGGATAGTACGTGTGAAGTACTCGAACCGCGCCTTGTTCGATAGCTCCGGAGACGTCGAGAAGAATGACACCTATTGAAAGAACTTCAATTTTAGACATTTCTCAAAAATATTAACATAGTGATACGCATAACGCCATCTTTTATCAATAGTATATTACCTGTGGTATCTTGAACAGGCGGAGCAGGTTTGCGACTTGGACGGATGTCACACTGGAGGCGGCGCCCACCACGCCGGAGATGACCTTGCGCACCGCCGTTGCGTTACACGCGTACTCCGCATCGTCTATGTTGCTTATTGACCCTGATAGTGTCATAAATGATAGTCATAAGTAAAGTAGTAAGGGAAAATTTCTGACAACTAATATTAGGAGACATTTAAACTTCTTCATTTGAAGCTATTTTTGCTTTCTATTAAATATTGTATTGCATATACTAAAAGTAAAGAGTACGTATAAGAAAATGGCGGGAAGGTACGAAATACAAGAAAAATGTAGTTTTGAGAATGATATTATAATTGTTATTAACTTAACGGAATACTAACTTTATAACATGGAGGGTGTTGATGTGGCTATACGTTGTGCGAAAATTAAGTAGCCTTGAGGGAGTAATAACCGTAAACTGTTATTAGTTTTGGACGACTATAAACTTTATTGAGCCATGAGAACCCTTACTATTTGCCCTTACTCAAATTTCCGGTGTCCTGTCACTATTTATAAAGGAGAAAATTATTACACAAATAAGCAAGCTTGAGCGCACATTTTGTATTTAAAATTACATTCGACGATGCTTGAATCGAGCTATATGAACTAAATTTATACGTACTAGTGATAATAACAAAGATATTAATAAATCACCTCGTAATAGTAAACAATACACACCCTTAATAAAATCAACAGCCATTTCTAGTCCGTACGTATCCCTGTCACAGTCATCCAGTACATGCGCTCCGAGCGTGACGCCCGGGATCAGTTTAAGCTTGTTGACGATGTCCAGCGTGTATAGCATAGTCTCCAGCGCCTGCACGCCCCCCTGCGGCATCACCGGCCCGCACGTCAGGTTGTCAGACCTCTCATGTACCATCATCAGCCCTCCCAGTACCAAATCCCCCTCTATAACAGCTTCGCGCTTTATCGGCCAATGCTGGTGCTTCTTATCTTTCAATTCTCCTATATCACTAGACATTTGAATCCAATCATTCTTTTTATCGTTGATATACGAATCGAAATTTAATATTTCTTTATCTAAGAATTCGTTGAAAGTAAGAGGATCGTAGTAGG
>DVQG01000364.1:0-15417 GCA_018231605.1 Papilio ambrax
CATACTAATATTATAAATGCGAATGTTTAGATGGATGGATGTTTGTTAGAGTTTGTAGCCTAAACTTCTAAATGGATCTCGAAAAAATTTTGCATAGATGTAGAACTTAGTTTTAGAGAACATATTGGCTACTTACGTTCGTTTTTTTTAAAATTCTAAAACTTTATTTTTTAATTGCAGGGTTCTCGTAGCGGTTCAGCATCGAGTGCGTCTTCGAAACGCAGCGGCTCGGACTAGATGACGTCACTTATCATTTATTCACGCTTCGTAAATTGAATAATATAAAATTAACTTCATGAATTATGTAAAATTGAATATGAATATAATGATTGACATTTTTACATTGTTTTATTTCTGGAATGTAGCTGTTATAAGTACTGGTACTACGTACAAAAAAATACGAAAAGTATATTACAGTAAAGACTTCGTCTCTCATACGTATGATGGATACATACAGGAAAAATAAAAAATAATATGTAGCGGTAATTTTATTAGTGTTTAAAAATGTTATATTTTACAAAAGTAAAAATATTTTCCTCTCGGTTTTGACACTAAAGTAATAAAAAAGTGCTCATTGTATATTAAAACAATCTATTTTTAAAACACTGAATATATATTTGAAAATTATCCATTATATTAAAATTTTTACTATTAATAATCATAAACATGATAGAAAAATTACAATAATTTAGATATTTCATAAAAATATTAATTAATATGAAAATATTAGTCTTCTAATACAAAATTTTAACTATTTTAACATAATCTTGTCTATGTGTTAATATTTCTATTTTAATAATTAAAACTAAGGTTAACTAAATGCTATAAAATGTATTTAACACTACCATTTTTTTTTAAAGTACACACTTGCGTTGTTCCGCGCGAAGAAAAAACACAAGTAAGAACTTTGCTTTACAGTTGTGTAAATTTGAAACAAATTTTACATTTTTGCGATAGATAAATTGAAATAAATAAGCTTATTAAAAAAAACAAATTCCATTAAATGTTTTAACAAATTATTCCAATTTTATAATCCCAAAATAAATTAAAAAATATTAAGAAATTTAATTTACATCTCTTTATTGATAAGAAAAAAAACTTGTAAATATTAAAATAGCACAAAACTAAAATGCATAATACAGTTGGTAGTGAAATACAAAATAGTTTTTTTTAATAAGAAATTAGCGACATCCATTCTTTTTCATGTTAAGGGCAACATTTACAAAAATGTTTGCCGCCTAAATTTAATTTCAATAAAAATGTCGCTGATTCCTAAATAATCTGACAGTTATCAAATTATTAAAGAAATTTGAAGCTTAACATGTTTTTGCATATTTATAATAATTATTTCACAATTAAGCCAAAATCAATTAAAAGTGCCATCAAATTACTCATCTTTTCAGGTTAATGTGGATGTTATTAACATATAAATCAAAGTACAACTTAAGTTAGTTAAGTTAATTAAATAAAGCTTAATTCTTACTTAATTCCTCGGCGACGATATCTAGGTAATATGTTGTGAATACGGCCTTATTGTGCATGACGTAGCGTAGTAAAGTGCCGGACACCGAGGTCAACTCCTGCGTGAAGGCGGACAGACCCACCGGTATCTGTCGCGACCCGCCGCCACACACTAATATCTCTTTCAGAAACTCAAACATTCTTTGACCTTGAAAATAAAAGAAAAGCCAATTTTGACAGCTGCTAGTTTGACATTTAGTGATGTGACATCTCCGATCGTCATAGATTAATGGATAGCGAATAAATTAGCTTGTTGGTTTTTTTAATTACAGTGTGTAAAAGGCAATGTCTTGTTTTCACATTACCTGCTCCCGTGCGGCTTCATCCGTATATCAAACTTACTTCCTTAATAGTACATGACAGTTTTCCAATTTAGTCATCCCCTAAGTTTAATGGCGTGAAAATATATAGTCTATACCATGTTGTAAGTACTAGGGCTTTTATTAAAAAAATAAAAATATTCTTTGCTGACATCCTACATAATAAATGTGTGTTTATATTTCATTATTATAGTGTAAATAATGTAGAAATAATTTTTTTTAATGCCAAATATAAAATATTAGCAAATTACTTACGGACAATCTGTCTAACTCTATGCTCAGGGTCGGAAAGTGATAATATTTGTGATTGTATAAGTTCTTTAGTGTCACTGCTGAGGGCTGCTTGATTCAATCCTTCTAGAAGATTCTCCGTGAACAATATGATTTCTTCAGCCACAGATGGCAATACCGCTTTTAGTTCACTGTAATTAATAAATTAAAAACACATTGATAGCTTCATAATATGAATTTATTATTTCCCTCACAATATTGTAAAATACTACTAATACAGGGGAATAGTTCTAAACATGGATACAACCTATAGATTGACAGCTTTACAAATAAACGCGGTATAAAGTTAAACTTAGGGATAAACTGAGTATAAGCAAAATTTGAACTAATATTTGTAACTTCATACCGCGTTTATTTGTATGGCTATAAGTGTTTGTTGTGGATGAGTTATACAAATTTGAGGTATAATCAAGAGTCGTTTTTCTTACATTTTATAGTGTTATACAGTTAAATGAAAATAATAAAGAACTTTACTTTAAATCAAGACATGCAATATTTTTTTATACCTCATCCTTGTTTCCAATAAAAAATTGAGCCTATGTTACTCAATTATAACAAAGCTCCCTATTTTTTTTAAATCGGCGTGGTAGTTTTTAAGTTTTTTGAGTTTAGATGGATGGATGGATGTTTGTTAGAGTTTGTAGCCTAAACTGCTAAATGGATCTTGATTGAGTTTGGCATAGACATAGAACATAGTCAACTCACTTTTGTGTTTCTAATTCCACGCGGAAGTCGCGGGACAAAGCAGCAATAAAATAAATCTATAATTGTCCTATTGTATCTCAGGATTAAATACTTACATATCATTTGATGTATTATCCAGTATAATAATAATTTTCTCTTTAAGTTGTTGCTTCTGTGTAGCTATGGAGGGATCATTGCCACATGACGGACTCACTAATAGTATGGACGCTGTACAGATCAGTTTATACACTTGTATACCTAATTCCGTAAATCGCGATACATCTAGTGACACCGTCTGGAAAAATATATAAAAATGTATGTGTGTTTCTTTATTAGTCTTATAATAATAGTAAAAGTAGTAATTCATGTACACATGCAGTCTTCTCGTGATGTGCCATCTTAACTGTCAACTGTCACTGTCACTGTGTTACAGTATGTCTTTGTGGTACTAAGGTAGAGATTACAGTGAAACTTAAAAGTTCTGAGGTGACTATAGAAGTTTTTTTTGTTCATCAATATCAAAAACATAAAGGTTTTTCAATGTAATAGACCCCTATAAAGTACTTATATTATTTTAATGATTTATTTAAGACTAGCAATATGTTGCAAATCTTATTTAACAAGAAAAAAAAAATATGAACAGGAGATTTATATTAGTATAGTAGTTTTAATTCTTAAGTTACTGTTCTACACTTTCACTTTTTATTTTAAACTATCAATAAATTTTATATTGACATACTATAATAAAGTTTTATATTGACATACCTCTGGATAATTTTTATTTCTATCCCACTCCAACAGTTCTAAATATGCTTTTGCTAAAGTCTGTGCGGTAACATTTCTTATGACTATAGCATCAGTCACTGGTATAGTTAGACCTGTCTTATCTATATGCCTTTGTAACCATTCTCTTGTATATTGAAGTCCATCTGAGAATAAAACAAAGTATGAATATTAACAGTTAACAGTTTGACAGCAAAAAAAACAATAGTTTTTTTTAATACAAAAAGTTTTTTTTTACTTCTGTCAATGTATATGACTGGCACATAAATGACCATTTAAATTAAAAAAAAAAGAAAATTCTTTTAAAATAATTTACCTTCGGAAACTTTTAGCAGTTCGTCAAACTTAGATCGTTCATACTGAACACTCTCTTGTTGCACGTGCGGTCGGATCATAGCTATCAATGTGTTAGCCAAGTCCAGCTTTAATATTTCTAATGTCTCGAGAATCGATCGGAATATATCTACCTGAAATTGTACAGTTAACAAAATCAACAAACTACCTTAACATAGACAGGACAATGTAGACTCTTCTATAGATCTCAGTCGTCATTTCTGAATGTACTTCTTAGACACAATCCATACATACATTAATATAGTCACACTCTGATTATGTAGACCTAGAATTTAACTCCATAGATTTTCATTGATGGATGGTCCATTTTTGAGGATTGTGGACTTTATTAGTGCTCATTGAAATAGATATCAATTCAAATACTTTTATATCGCAATTTCAACATTTTTAAATATTTCTTTCACACAAAATCAATTAAATCTTCATCAGTGTCTTTCATTGTAATTAAATTAATTAAATAAATGAATAAATGAATAAATAAGTAATTAAAATCTCCAACGTGAAAATCATCACAAACATTAATAAGATAGTTGTAAAATACAGTTAATTTCGCAGACTTCACCAAAATTAGTACAAATTTACAATTATAAAAGACATTAAGAGAGTAGGAACTTACAGTGTCCGTCAGCTTTGTTATATCCTGTATCATTTCATCTCGTGCGGGCGCGGCCAGCTTCGCCATCAGATCCACGACAAAGTTGGCATACTTGTGGAAGTCGAGACTATTGTTCTCAGCTTGCTGTTTTATAAAGTCATGGTCCAATACTTCTTCAATCATTTCTCGTATTCTTTTGTGCCGTGGCAGAAGTATTGAAAATAATCCCTGTAAGCATTTAATTATTTTTAATCTATTTGCAGCCCAAAGTCATTGGTGGTCTTTGTCTTCACTCAACATATTAAATTGTGTTCTGCAATGCAATTCATGTGAAGTTAAGACATCTGAAAATTACTATAAAGAATTAAATAATAAAACCAACACAAAATGATATCATATAAAAGTTGTTTGAACTTTTATGACTCATTGAATTATTAATCATTCAAATTATTGCCTAATCAGATATATGAATACCCTTGTAATTTTGCGAAAAGTACGGAACTGCTTTTATACATAAGAAACTGATTGAATCCCCATGATATTTATTTTCTCAGTTTGTCTATAACATACCTGCTTTACATCTTGAAGCAAGACAAGCGCTTGCTTGTATTCAGGTGGATCTGAGTTCAATTGCTCCCTCAATATGTCAAAGTATGCTTTGTGCATTGTTTCCTTAACCAGCTTTTGATAACTGAAATAAAGAACCATAACAGGGGACATTTAATGTGTGTACATAAATAACAAAACTGAAGGTAGGTATTATAATGCCTGGTACACACTAAGCTATCATAGTACATTACACCAGTGCCCACAACTGGAGTGACATTAAACTTGCATAGTATTAAACTGATGCTAGTAAATCCACACAATCCATATAATGCTACAATTTAACTGTATTGGTTAAGTGTTAACCACATAAATAATTAAAAACCATACCTATTGTCTGGTGGTTCAAATGGTTCCAGCTTGAAGTCTTGATCCACAGCAATATCATGAGCAAGGGCCATGTTCTGCATCCCATGCGCTGCTTTCATTATATCCTCGAGGGTTACAAACTTTGGAGGAGATGCACCAGTTATTGTAGATCCTCTTACTCGGAACTGAATAGGCTCATTTGGATAGTAACTGTAAGTTCAAATAAATTTTTGCTTTTAAATTTCCTAGCTTAATTATTATCAAAAAGGTTTAAAAAGCAAACTATAAAGTGCTAAAGGCTTAAATTGTTCCTGTTTTGTGATCTTGGTAATAACAAAGAATGTTTCATCATAAAAAAAAGAAATAAATAAGAACTCTTTCTAAGTTTCATTGTTTATTATTTTGTGTATTTTAATGACATACAATTGCAAATATAATCTGAGTAATAGAGTATATCAAAATTGTATTACAATCATACCTTGATCTGGAACCAGTGGGCATTGGTTGTGATGGGGTCCGGGTAAACTTTTCATCTTTGTCTCCCTTTTGGCCTGAGCCACTCGGTCCCTGGCGGTCACTCATCTTGGAATACGAATATAAACTGACCCTAGCACGGCATCAAACCTTTCTCAACCCATAAAAGGCAATCACGTTACATGCAAGTCGAAAACCTCATATCATCTCAATACGGAACCACCTTGAGTCATAATATAACCTTATTCACATAACAAAGAAACAAAGGTTTTATGTAACTTTTAGTCCCAAAGCGCACCTTTAACAATAACATTGGTTATTATAACTTATTTTACACACTACGTTATAATCTTGTTTTCATTTTACTTTGATTTAAGTTTTCATTTTCATTTACTTGTCAATTTGGAATTGGTTGCTGTCAATATTTTTTTTAATTGTCCCGTCAAAAGTCAAAGTATATGAAACTTCAAAACAACCTTACACCAGTGTCGCAATGATTTCATTTTAATTTAATTGATAGTAAATTAATTACCGAGTATACAAATATGCAATTAAAATAAAAGGTGTAGCACTGAAAGTAAGAAACCTAGGCTTTAGAGATCTCTCAATTTTTTAGTTTTTCATAAAACAATTTGCCAAAAGATCTCAAATAATCTGAAAAATTGCAAATCGAATTTTGTTCAACCGCCTTAAGTTTAAAGATCCTAACAATTACGTACGAGAAGAAGAATTATACTACGAAGCATCTTAAAGAATATTTAGGCACTATAAAGCTTCGGTGCTTTAAATACAGTAAAATAAAGTATTACTCAGTTCTTTGTTCTACAACTACTAAGACCAAAAGTTGATGACTTTATTATTTTACGTCCACGACCATGACTAAGCTTGTAATATAAAATTCGAATTGCAGAAACAATTTTTATATGCGTGATGCGATGCTCGGTAAAGGCGCAACATTTTAAAATATCTTTATATTGTTGTGTACTAAAGTATCTAAATCCAAGAGGTGTTTATAGTATAATAATATTCGTAACAATAACGCACTTGTACGACATACAAATCATAGAATACGTCTGGGTATAAAGTAATTTCCTTGCCATAACTCTGTTGGCAACAGAAATTAAAGAAGCGCAAAAGTCGAGGAGGCAATTTAACTTCCGTTCTGACAGAACTAGCAACTAATTTGCCTGTGCAAACGTATTGCCTCTCCGCGAATCTTGGAGAGTAGATTACTTTTCAAATATTCATTGCTTTTATATTTAAGTTTTTCTATACAGGTATACAAAAATGAAAAACAGTTACAATGGAGAAATGGGTTTTACTTTATTTTTTAAACATTTTTGCAGACATTGTTTTACTAAATAAATATATGATAGATTAGATATAATTAGATATACTAATAGATCTAAGTATGATCGTCACCCAATCTAGATGGAAGCGGGGGGGAGGCAGGTCGATGATCATAGAGGTACTTGTATATGTCTGACACCTGAGCATTGTCATTATTTAATACTTTCTTACTGAAAGCTGAGGATGAGACATATTTAGTTTGTACATACAAAAAAAGCGCAGAAGTCTCGTAGCCAATTTAACTTCCCCGGAGACAGAAGTTAACTGGGAACTAATTTGCTTGTGCCAGCGTACTGCATCCGCTCCACTCGTCCCGAGCAAACGGATTACATTTTTTTCTTAAATATTTCCATTTTAACTCGGATAATTTATTTTTTATTTCGTGGTCTCACTCACCTAGGTGAGGTTATTATCAGCTAAATTTTCTTTAACAAAATAAACCATCTCGGATTTGTGCCAATTTATTAATTTAACACAGATTATAATATTTTGGAAGATAATAAATAAACACCATGTACATTTAGAATTGGTTGGGTGTAAAAAACATTTCAATTTGTCAACATGCTTATGGTTTTTTTTTTCAAAGTTACGACATCGGTTTGTAAACGTCGCTCGTATTGTGTCTGTGATGTGGGTTTGGCGGGAACTCCCCGAATTGTACGTCACTCTGAAAGGATTCGATTATGACCACTAATCTGAAAACGTTTTGATGAATGACTGTGGAATATGTTTTCTTTTTTTAATATTACGTCTGTTTTGGACATGGGTTTTATTAATATTATACATTTTTCATTAATAATATTTGCGTAAAGTACAGAACATTTCTTACGGATGGTTTGAGATTTATGTTAATGGCAGTTAACACGTTCAGTGCCACCGATTTATATTTTAGTGTAAATTACGTAATAAAACTCAACGTGTTAAGCATGATTAATTGACAAATTAGGACTTGAAATGTCATACTACACATAAATACAATTATTCTGAACCGATGTGAGGGTTAATGTTGAGTACTGTACTGACTTGGCACAATGCTACAAATAAACTAAATACTAAAGCATTGCATAAGTAAACAAAGATTGGATCTCACTAGTCGCAGTCGTCAGGGTAAAATGCAAAAACCGACTGTCTTGGAAATATCCCAAACACTTCTCCGTTATCTTGTTCTGTTTAAAGCAAACAAGTTGAATTATACCGAAAAGTAGGCAAAATGTTACATTTAAAATTTTTCCTACAGACGCAGTTTTTACTAAACATTTCGGGTGTTCAGTTAAAAATGCCAGAACTGAGCGTATGTAGCTTTATAGTTATGAATGAGATTACAAAGTATAAAGGGTTTGAAAGTTATAGACAAAATTAACAAGCGGATTACACAGTATGGTCGGAGCGGGTAGTTTGCGCGGGAAATCTGTTAGCCGGTAGAACAAGTTACCTGCTGAAATAATTTAAACTTTTAATCCTTGTTTGTGGCGTAAGGCCCCTTATTCTGTGCTAGTTTGTTTTGGATTTTCGATCCTATGTAACCAGCATGAGATCGATTTGATTGATTTAATAATTTAATTTTTGTCCTTAATTGTCAAACTTCATACAAACATGAATGAGAAAGTGTGGATGGATCTTTGTTACTACATCTTCAAAATGGATTAACGAATTTCGATGTAATTTGGCTCAGATGTAGACCATAGTCTGGAAGAACACGTAGAATAGGCGACGTGGACGAAGACTTCGTCAAAGGCGAAGGCTTATTGGATTTGTACATTCGAAACTTATGAAAATAAAATAATTTAAAAATGCACTGTTTTACTACTTGGTTAAATAACTTTCAGGCTAACAAATAATAGACAGGCCCTGAATATGTATGAAGTATGATTATATTCATATATTTTCTATTCTTAGTACAACAATAATAAAAACCAATAACTGTTAAACAATATTATGGTTAATTTACGAACAATGAAAGAAATTCGCGGTATTCAGTGGGAGGTGACGTCACGTCATGCTAATTAGATACCGCGGCGTGCCCCGCATTTCATATCGAGTCAGTTTTACTTTAGTATTCAAGGCGGCGCCAACTAATTTCGAAATGATGATGAGATTAACGCAAACTCTTAATTAGTTTGAGAACATTAGGTCTACTTCCAAGATATTGAATGGTTTTTTTAACAGACTTGACTTTTTCTTACTAGAAATAAATTAAAAGAATAATAATTTGTTTCTGTTTTCATTGCCAAAAACCTTTAAGTATCAAAAAAAGGTTTTTTGGTAGTTAAAATCCATTTAAGTATTTGATTTAAACGTAAATCCAAAATTATTTAAATTTTATTTTTTTGTTTTATCAAGGCAGATACTAGATAAAAATATGAAAACATTATAAGTATGAGGTGAGAGCAATTTGAAATAGTTGTTTTTTTCTCGGAGAGATGGCGTGGATATAATTTAAACTACGCGGAGCCGGGCCGAGACATAAAGTTTGCGAAGGTAAATAACAAGTCCTGTCTGAGGCGGAATTGGATTGCCTCATTTATTTTTGTATTTCTTCAATATCTTTGAGTTGGCGAGAAAAAATTTATTTTAAAGCAAACAATGTTTAGGTGGAACTTGATGACTATTTGTAGAAAAAAAACTTCACTGACTATTTTAATTTAACAAGAATGCTATAAAATACGATTATTAACAATTTCAGAATTTAAAAAAAAACTACAGTGGCGGTAAATGTGTTAAGTGTGTTTGGGACAAGAAAGTAGCATCAAAGCAAAGTTCCTAAAAACGTTTTTTAATTTTATTCTACGAAAAATTTAGGGAACCAAGTATGTTATACCGTTATCTATATCGATACTAATATTATAAATTGGAAATGTTTGTATTTTTGTATGTGTTGAAATAACTCAAAAACAACTGAGCTGGTTTAATAAATTCACCTTTAAAAAGCTACATTACCAGTGAGAAGATAAGCTTTATTTTTTTTTTCACGCGGACAAAGTCGTGAGCAAAAGCTAGTTTTTATTACACTAGTAAAAATGCATTGTTGCATCAATACGCGTCTTTATTACATTACCTCTCTTTTCAAACTCGGCCGCTTCATGGTTTCAAAATCTTTTTCCGAAGCATTTTCCTATTTTCCTCTTGCGCACCTGCCTGTTGTTGTTTTGACATTATCTGACTTCTTTCCACTACGTCGAGTGTAAAACGGTTTTTTCGATTTTTTTGCGTACATTTTCAACTAGTAAGGTGTTCTGTTATGCTTTATATTGAAGCTAAATTTAAGCTAACTTATGGTTCTAAGTATTTTAGTTTTATACTTTCTATTAAAGTAAATTAACGTTTGTAATATTTGATAGACGGAGATAGCAACATCTCGTGTCTCACTCGTATATGGTCCGTGTAGAATAATGTTTTTAAGTTTACAAAATCCTGAGAAATGTTCGTTTCTGTGATAAGTGGAATAAAGTTGTACTTTTTATTGAGAAAAAGAGTTAATAAAAAACAAAAAAAACTTAGCTGACATTGTAACAACTGAGAACATTTATCAGTTCGGATCTCCGGTCGCGCGGACAGGGCGACCACGTGCCGTTTGCAATCAATCTTCATCTTGGTACGCCCATTGCACGTATCCATTACCTCACGTTATAGTTCTCTAATCATCAATCAATAGACAACAATCAACGTAATTAATCCTAGTTAAATTATCTCACTTTTATATGGTTTAAACAAATTTTCATACATTGGTTTGTTAAGATTTAGTTGCGTGATCTTCGTGAAACAGATCAAAACAGTATTTTGTATGTGTTACTTATGAGAATAACATAAGAAAATTTAATTTGGGAGACATAACTACAAAATTTATTCTAGTATACTTTATTTTATGTATTAAAGGAGTAACGTTAAGGAAGTTTTACTCAACGATTGAAATAATACAGCCAGAGAATAAATACCATGTGGATTTTAATGTCTTTTATCGTGTCGTGTTCAACAATGGAAGTAGTGTTTGTTCTGAAGGATAGGTCGTAGGTTATAGAGGGATTTATTGGTTTCCTATCAATGTTAAGAGTGAGTTGTACTTTTGTATTGATTAATAGCTGCACAAGACGAAGCAAGTTAACAGTGTTACAACGCATTGATAGGTTACTACTATGCTGGTACGAAAATGTATTTATTTATGACATCACATTAGAACCCTCTGAAATTATCAGTATTTTTCTACTATTAGATATCAATTTGAAAGGAATAAGTTAATATTTATGCAAAAAAATTTATTAAACTTTTTAAAATCTTACGATGTAATTTAAGTAAGCGGGTAATCATTTGAATTTCTCATTCGCAATTTAAATAGAATACTCGTGCGGGCAACTTGCAAGCGACTTAAGTTTTAACCTCGCTAGCTTTAGAATCAGAACCCTTTTAAGTTTGCCAACTTTTTACATGGATTTTCAATTGAAATCTCAATGCGGAGGTGTTTAGTGGTAAAGTTGATAAGCTCTCTTCGTTTAGTGGTATAAAAGCGTTCGGAAATGTGTTTTGTTTTAATATTTCAGTATAAGTAAAAGAATAATTGACGTAAAGTCATGAATTATGAACAAATGGTAAAAAACTAGTTAAAAATACAATACATGTTTATTGAATTAATGTTTTCCTGTTTTAAAATATATCAAACCAACTTTAATATAATTTTTAATAACAATTATATCTAGAGTAAGTGCGGTGCTGCGGTTGGTTTTTGGCAGACAAAATGTAAAATCTAAATGGACATAGAAAATGGCGTAAAAGGAAAAAAAATCGTAACAGCTACAATACGAAAAGAATTTCATAAAACTTTTATAGGATGGCGCTACTTACTACTACTACGAGCAATCATGATTTAGTTTCATTTATGTCTACAGGTCAAATAACTTCGTTGGTCTATGACTCGGTTTCGGAGCATACTGAGATGTTATAGGTGAATTTGGGAGTATTTTACTACGAGAAGGAAGTCAATGTTAACTTCATGATCACGTAAGAGCTTATGTAATTTGCGTGTAGTACTGTACAGATGAAGTTTGACCAACTTTTGTAACGAAATTTGCGGCGAGCTCGGTCGCGTTCCGCTTGTTAATTAGTTTCGTTTTCACTATTTTCTGCTCTTTGTGCGGATCATTGTAGATATATTAAAAAAAAAGTATTAATTAGTAATAATGTAAGTATCTATTGTGAGAATCGAAAAACCAATGGCGGTGAACGAACGTTGTCGAATAGGTTAGGTCCGATTCGGTCATGCGCCCACAGAGACTCAATTAATTGGTATATTTTAAACAAATATACGCTAACCTAATGAGTTCCAAATTAGACAGACTTTTACTATTAACTGGCATAAAAATTTAAACGAGATAAAAAACTGTTCACATTATGTTTTAAGTTTGTTTTACTCCTAATTGTAACAAACAATAAATGAACAAACGTAATACAGTGGGAAAAACAAGCCAGTAAGTCAATAATAAAGTTCAATGGTCAGTTCTATTCGGGATTCGACAAATTGCAAGTTTTAGTTGTTATATTAGTTTTATTCGGTCCCTTATTTAAGTAACCCGTGTGTGCTTTGACCAGTCAACTTTGGAGAATAGAGAAACGTTCTGACTTTGCATTGACTTATTCAACCACTATTACATTCTGTTACAACTGCGAGTTTAGGAAGAGGTTACATTAATTGCAACATAATTAATTTCACTATTTTAAAATCGTTATACGTGGACTTTACTGGAAAGTATCAGTAAAACTAAGAGCGGGGTCCTTTGACTATACTATCGTACCACTATTGTGCGATTGTCGATTGTTTCGCAGTCAATTCAACTGTTTAGTTGCACAACTAAAAATCGAGTAGTGTGTACCTCTATATAAGCTGATAGGAATGAAAGCGAAGCTAAATAGTTGTGCGATAGTTTAGTTCCACGTGTGCGCACGTCCTTAATATTTATTAATGGTCAATGACACATTTGAGGTTATACGAGAATATCTTTTAATACGTATATGTGTAACTTTTTGTCCGTCTATCTGTAACTGAATCCCTTAACACCATCCGGCCTAGTCATTTGAAAAATCCAATAAGTATGCGGTCCGTGGATTTCGTATTTTTCCGCAATTTTACGCCTGAAGCTGACTTCGCACCCTTAACCTAAAATTCTATCATAAAACATTCTTTAAGATTTATATGCGCATATTAAATGTGTATATATAATATTAGTATAAGATTTTACACACAGAATATGAAATAAGACTAAGAGTATGTGTTCACAAATTTTATTATATTGCCAATCACAATGCAATATGCCAAAACAATCAATGTTATTACACTATAAAAAAAATATCAGATCGTAAACTCTAATTTACTTTCACTAGGATTATAGCATTTCCAGTTCATTTTCTAGTTAAAAAATATATACCGTAAAATGAAACGAAAAAAATCGAATAACATTATAATAGAAGATCGCCGAGAAGTGAAAATTCAGATTCCTAGCAAATATCAGTCAAAATCTCTCAGCAAATACACCACCTGTTAATAAAAAATGCTAATCAACACAGGCTAATATCACCATATGACCAATGCCATAGACTAATCATAAAACCTACGATGATTCATTAAAAACGCCAGCAGAGCAGACTCACGTGTACTCATTGTTATCGTTGTGCAAACGCTGGTTACGACATGTTATGCAGTTTAACGGAACGGACGCAATTGCATCATAGTGTTCGCAATTTTATTTATACAAGGTGTGAATAAGTAATTTAATCATTGAACAAAGATAGCGAACTGTCTCTCAGAGACTTACCTGTCTGTTTTATTTTAATCATAATCGTTACTAAAAATCATTTTCGTGTTTATGGTAACCTAGGTTCTATGAATGGTTCTATGAACTCCTGTATAGTCTGAATCTTGAAATAGTAAAATAAAATGTATATGACACATAGGTTACATAGGATTAAGTTACCTAACCCTTGGACCGCTGCGATCATTGCCGAGTGAGTCAGAAACCGTTAAGTACTATTGAATCACCTGTGACTCAAGCCTAGCTCGTTAATGGTGAAACTGTTTCTTTAAACATTTTTATAATAACGGTTTTCTGCAAACGGAAGAAATAAAAATCGCTACTGGAATTATGACTAAGTTTTTTTAATTGAAAAAGATAGTGACAAAAAGATTCATCGACGGACAAAATTAATATCGATACCAGTACGATTTTATTTTAAGATGGAAAAAGCTTTTGAAATCTTCACAAGACAGTGTTAATTTCAGACGTAAATTTTATTAATGGTTAATCTGATTGTCGAACAACTGCAGTATGTTTTTTCAAACAAATAATTAAAAGATCTCTTACAGCCCAATACTGAAACGACATTTAAATATATAACAGCTTGATAAGGTCACGATTAAACTGTAAATTTTATTAAACTGTTACGTAACATTGTAAGCGAAGACTTCGGAGTGAAGTACTAAAGGTTCGTTCCAGTATTCGGCCGTAAGGTACTTAAGTCGGTACACTAAAAACTACCACACTACACTGTTCAAGTAATATAGCTCTTTACTTACTAACATTGCAAGTAGAAGCAAAATAACATTAGCAATTACCTAATATTATCCCTAGAGTTCGTGCGGCCACAATTATCCTGTTACGTCTAAGTACAGATTGCGTTGGTATTTACTCAAATGGCAAACCTGAATTATCTTAATGTTAAAGATAATTATTTTAAAATGTTGTAATTTGTTGTTATAAAGAGGAAAGATTTGCATTTTTGTATATTTTGAAATAACTTAAAAACTACTGGGCCGATTTCGAAAATTCTTTCACCATTAAGAAGCTATTTTATCAGTAAGTAACATAGATATATTCGTGAACAACAGCTAGTGTAACATAAAAGTGTTACATATTTATTTTAACTAATGAGAGTCAACAGCGATTGCCAGTATTCCACATTTTCCAACTCACTATTTATTTCTAAACAATATCATCTGTTTATACCAAAAGTTTACACAGTTATGCTATAAATCATTTAATACTATCTTTCGCCTGCAACTCCGTCCGCGTAGAATTGATAAAAACAAAAGTGATTAGCCTATGTGTTCTTCCAGACTATCCTCTACATCTATGCCAAATTTCATTGAAA